>CABHPH010157922.1:0-26525 GCA_902168325.1 Peromyscus nudipes
CAACACACACATACACTCACAAACACATACATACAGAGAGAGACACACAGATACAGACACACACACACACACACACACACACACACACACACGCCAAGTGATGTTTGTTTTGCAGAAGTTGTTGCCCTGTCTACAAAACTGTTTTCCAGATCCTCAGTGAGAGAGTAGAGCTTGTTGGGTACCATTTTTCATAATTGTGGTGAAATTGCCTAAGACCTTGGTAAATAACAAAATCTACTCAAATACAGTCTAAAGATGATTATGTTTTGTATGTAGGATAAAAATTACTTCCAAAGTCATTAGACAAAATCAACATTAGTGCTTGTCTGTCTACGAAAAAGCAAACTACACACTCACAAAGGTGCAGCATTATATGGTAATTATCTAAAACGCTGCTGCTTGGAATAATAAGGATGCTGGATGTTTTCATAGCATCTTTCTTTTCCAAAGAATTCAATTACCTATACTTCCCATATCCCATCATCCCTGTCACCAGCCCTCCGTGTGGAGGCAAGGATTATTAATTACAAGAGAGGGCAACAGAGAGGCTGGCAAAATCACACGGTAAGGAAATAGCAATTCTAGATTTACTATATAAAACATGGCCTCTCTAGAGTTTTACTATTTAAATAAAGTATATGTTCCCCATCCTTATCTCGATTCTCTGAAAACAGTCATCAAGACTGTTTTTCTTTTGGTACCTCTCTTCTGAACTTTGGGTGGAGTCCTTGCTCAGTACTTGGTCATTGTGTTGTATATTGCATTTATAGTCCTGAATCTTTTCTAATATTTTCTTCTTGAGGCCCAGGACTTATTCACCTTGGTATCTGCCATGCCACTTGGTACTTCTTAAATGACTCTGGGCTGAATGAATGAGAAGCAAAGGAATGAATAAATGAATGAATGAATCATCTTTTAAGAAGAATATATGATTAAAGTAACAGTAAGTGCAAATTTAGACTTTAAATATGTCTCATCTGATTTTTATCTTTGCTATGACAAACATGTCCACCTCAAGCTTTCTTGTAAGAATTCACTGAATACATTTAGAGCTAATTCTTTCCCTGCCTGGGCTGTTGGGCTTATTGTTTGGAACAATAAACTTAGACTTGTGGAAATACTAGTGCTCTAAATGGTCTATTGTAATTATTTTCTTCCTAGCCTTCTCTTTTTGATATTTAAAGGAAAGAAGTTAGGTGTGGAGGTTGGGGGAAGTGTTAATATATAGTTATTATGCTGTCCCAAAAACCTTTTCCTCACGTATTGAATTTTCACGCCAGACTGTTATTTGGGGGGAGGAGGTATAAACCCCAAAATAACAATAGGAACAATGATTGCTCTTCAAGGAGACTACAAATTTAACTCTCTTCTGTACATTTTTCAGTGATCGATACAAAAAGCAAGGTAATATATGTTAATCTTTACCAGCTGTACTTTATGTATCCCGTTACGTTGGAAGCTTGGCAGGAGTGAGATGTCACAACAGACATTTACTGAAATACCTGGGGAAATGTAACAAAAAGTGTTAGAGGAAAATGGTCTTTCAGCTAAATTACCTAATATATTTGCTAATGGTATCTGATTTAAAAGCCATAAAAATACCAAGTTAAAAGCACATTAGAAGATGTGTTATATTTATAAGTGTTTGTCACCTTGGCAACAAAAGCTATATTCCAAATCTCACACTAGCTATGATGGGCCAAGACCTTTTAATATTGGTAAATACTTCTTCCTGGCAATGATCTGCTTTCAGCTACTGAGTGTTAGTGCTAGAAAAGGCAAGTTCTCCATTGCGTAGTGGGTTTTCGGGCTGCTGTGGGTAAGCCTTTTCTTTTTGTTAGTTACTATAGTTTATTTTTAACAGGAAAAGCAATGCATTTTCAAAGAAAGCATCAGTCTCAATTATTCCTTTTTTGTATTTAGAAATGCAGATATAATAGCTAGCAGATTCCCAGAGATGGAATTTATTTATTAACCTTCACTTCAGTTTGCCACAGATGGATGTTATAAAATCAGCTGTATGCTAAAAATATCTACACTTCTAAGCAGGTCTACTTTAGTAGAGGTTCAGACACAAGGGAAGTTTCAATATACTTTTACATGAGAAATGGAAATTACTTTTCACTATGTCTCCATAAGATTTTGCTTTTTTTTTTTTCCTGTTATATCTAACAAAACCAGATAGATGACTTGGGGGTAGGGATCCATGTTTGAAAAGGTAGGTTTCAAAGAGGTTTCGATGAGAACCCTTACTTACCTTCCTTCATTTTGGAAGCGTCAGTCTGATCTCTAAATCCTATACAAACTCATTTGGGGTTTGCACCAGTCAAAGATTATAATTCCAGGAGTCTAATTCGATTCCCATGTGGTTGAACCAATTTTTAGAAGTAAACCATGGAAAAGGTCTGGGTAAACACACATTCTGTGGGCTGTGGCTGTTCATGGGGAGCCTAGACAAGTTGTCTCTGCAGCCAGCTTGGGAAAACTCAAGCTCAACTTGTGACCTGTAATCATGCTCATCAGGTTCTCCACTTGATGGACAACTGGAGGGTCATAGTATCAACCCCAAGGATTGGTACCTCACACGAGGAGAGTATCACTCTCCTGAAGAAACTAGTACATACTCCCAACCGTGTCAGTCCCTGGTAGCTATTGTTAGAATCTTTAATGCCTCTTCTAGTTCTAAGAAATAAAGTATCTCTACTGCACAAGCAACAGTGTTCAGTCTGAGACAAACAATAAAGGATCCTAGTCTAGAAAAAAACATCAGGATAGCCTTCTGCTCAGAACAGACAAATCAACATAACATCTTCCAGTTCAAATATAACCCATGCAATGAAGCTGGCAAAGTATATATAAACTTAAACCATGCTTACCTTCCAGTGACTGGAGGGAAAAAAATCCCAGGGATTGACATGTATTATAGTACTCAGATGCACACTTTTCATGTGATGGACAAATGTGGAATCCCCCCAAGAATTCTCTATTTACACAGCCTTGCCACTAAGCTCTTGTTTACTTCCTAGCAAGTCAATTATCAAGCCACAATGTCTTGGTAAATGAAAAAAATTCTTGTTTATTTTTCTCGATATGAATTTCACCTTTATTTGTTTATATTATTATTATTATTATTATTGTTATTATTATATGTGGTACCAGAGATTAAAAAACAGGGCTAAGTATACTTTCTACATTACATTATACTTTTAATCCTTCAATATGAATTTTAAACAACCTAGATAAAAAATTATAACACCAGTTTTTTTTAAATCACTGTATACCATATGTCTAAAGTGTAAACTGCACATTTGTTTTTTACTATCCAGAAAGTACAAGCAAAAGGCTGCCTGTGTCATGATCCTCAGCAAATATTAAGACACAATAGAACTGTACACAACACCCACCTAGCTGAGTGCCGAATAAAACAGACAGCATGGCTCAGATTTCTTCCTAAGGGAATAATAGGCTTATGAAGGGAAATTCTTGCTCAACTTTCTATCTTCTGCCAGTAGACAAGCAATACATGTTTGTAGAAACTGAAAATAAATATTACATAGACGGGCTTTAGTAAACCTATTTATCCTTTCTTCTCTCACTAACTCTGAGGGAAGGAATGATCTCTTGTGTGGATGTATAGCAAAGATATTAGAGAGTAAAGTAAAATACTAGAGTTCACTGCCATTTTTGTGACATGTGGGGCCATGATTGTTTATATGTCTAAAGGATGGTTACAGATTATATTTTAAATAGTTGGGGCTACAGTAATTTGACCCAAGGCAGAAGTGAGGATTAGTGGGGCCAGAGACCCATCTTTTGGGACTGAAGGATGGAGAGCTAAAAGGAAGTAGGAAATCTGGATCAGCAGACACAGTGGAGCTGAGTTATAGACCTACCAGGAAATGGTCATTTGCTAAGTGCCACGCCTTGCACTCTGGAGAGTTCCTTTCCTTTATTCTGCCTGACACAATGGTGAAGTGTGATTATCCTTATTTACAGATTGGAGAGAGCCTTGGAAAGCTCCGGTGGCCATGACTTTCTGCAAGTGTGTGGTAGAGATGAGACATAACCCAACATTCTTTTCACAACATGATATTGTATTGAAAACCTACCGCAAGCATAAAGATTAACTCATGTAGAAAATACCAGCCAAGTTGAGAAAAGTGAAATCTACATAAACAATTTAAAAATGCAAGTGGCTTAATAGGACCCCGTCTGCTCTGAGGTTTTTCCATGTGTAAAGCGAGCAACATTATCACATCATCGAGTTCTTAGCCTGAACAGGGACACCTGGGTAATTCTCAGTTACACATTCATTTCAAAGTCGTGCTGAACAGGATTTTGCATCTTAAGATAGTAGTCCAGAAACCCTGGGTCCGATTTGGAAAGCAGAATGCTCTGAGGCGGGCCTAGGGAGGGAAACACAGACATTGTCTTCTGCTGGCACCCTGACAAGCCTGCTGCTCCGCTCTCTGCTGTGGTTGTCGCGCCGTTTCCGTACATGACATTGGCATCCGATTTGGAAGCTGATTGTTGTGTTTGGGTTTATGTTCATGTAACAACTGCCTTGAGCCACTTCCAAGAGAGGATAATAATGACAAATTTGAAAATTTTCTCCCCAGGAAAGGAGGCTGTGGTGAACACAAGAGATGGCATTTAAGCAACTACCATTAAAGACATTTTAATTTTCTGTTGACAAACATGATTTTCCAAATGATTTGCATTGAGGTTTCTGGGCTGACAGCCATAAATCCCATCCAGGACAATGTTTTCTGCTTCTACAGACGTGCGAACAAAATCTTCATCCTTGTGTGAATTACTTACAGTGAGAAAATTCTCTCTCTCTCTCTCTCTCTCTCTCTCTCTCTCTCTCTCTCTCTCTCTTTCTCTCCTTCATAAGCCCTATGCTGTCCTTGAGCTGCCTATATACTTCAGGATGACCTTGAACTTCTGATCTTCCTGCCTCTAGTACCCTAATGCTGAGATTCAAGAATGCACTATGTCCAGTTTTATGCAGTGCTTGGGATCTAGCCCAGGGCTACCTGAATATGAGGCAAACATTCTCCCAGTAAGCTACAACCTCAGTGCAACCTCCTAAAAGCCATGGCATACTTTAAGTCGCTGGATTCTTGGCCTCTGCTTCGGTGCTCCTACAGATTCCTGCCCCATCTCTTAGACCATGCTCATCTGATCTCAAACATCAGTCAACAGAGCATTTGAGACAGGAGTGTTGAAAGTGCTCCTTGTTTGAAAGAAGATCTAGTCCATACTCAGTATATATATACTCATCCTTGTCATGAGGAATGTGTTCCCTGACTGACTCGGCAAATGCCTGAAACCATGGGTAGAACAATCCCTAGATACAATGCTTTATCCTATATGTCCTGATGATAAATCTTAATTAAGAAATCAGGAATGGTAGAAGATTAACAACAATAACTAATAATAAATAGAAAATGATAATAATGTGCCATAATAGAATTATTGAAAATATATGAATCATCCCTTTTGGAATGTTTCATTTAGTATTTTGGTGGTAGATCAGTAAATGGACAAACTCCTAAGTAGGAGGTAGCTGCAGAGCCCTTTAGAGAACACAGTCTTGCTTTAGGTCTTGGTTCTACAGAATGGATTTCATCTTTCTTGGGAGTCTCACCCTCCACCAGTTTTACTTTAGCGAACATAGTTCTGCCTCAGATACCCCTTAGACCTTTAGCACATTAAGCATCAGATAATATATAGCCTCTCTAAACATGGAGCCCCACTATACTCTTGTAACTTTGTTGTTTATGGCTTCCCGTTACACCTAGGGTCTAGAATTTTTCTGGGGCTCCATGCCTGCTCTTCTCACTGTCCAGATTTTCAGCTGATTTTAAACATTATTTTAGATGATGCCCTCATATTATAAACAAGAATATCAGAGTACAGGAAAACTGGGGATTTACCCAAGGTTTCAATGCTAATTATTCAACTCTGCCTACTAAGTTGGAGAGGGATCTACTTTATACTGTTGGTCAGATATTAGATGCCTTCTTTAGGAGAATATTCCCTGGGTGGGTGATAGTGCCCTCAGTATTCTGGGTTTCTCCTCAGACAGCTGGGCATATAAGCATAACCCCTACATCAGTTGTGTAGAATACAATTACACTGTCAACCAGTGGAAGAAACACATTTTGTGTGTTTTGCTCTACAGTAACACAACCTTTGTTTTAAATGAAGTAATTTATTGGAAAGAAAGAGTAATTGTGGCCAAAGAAGAAACATTCATCTCTTAGAAATGGTCTTACCATTTTGAAACCAGTACCAGGGAATTGGGTGAGGGATTGAAGAACTCTATTTATTTAGTGCCCCATTATTTGCCTCTGTCTGTTCATAGGATTCCGTCCCAGCGTGTAACTTCTCAAGATGTAAATCAACAGGAATGAAAGTCTCATTTTCCTAATTAGGGTCAAATTATCTCATGTGACTTGATGACAGGGCTTCCTGGTTGTCAATTCTTGCCTACTTCCTATAGTCCAAGAAGTAGTAGATACTGAAAGACTTCCAGGTAGATGAAAGATGCCTGATGTCTGTTCTGAAATGCTGTTCTAATCTCAATATTATCTGGATGTCATGGGCCTGTTGGAATAGATTCCTATACCACCAAGCTTTTATAAAACCCTGAAGATAGAATATATTAATTTCATCAGAATTCTAAACTTTATATCTCAGTATAGCTCTTCAGGTTACACAGGTAAGTTTTGCTGTATGACTAAATATCTTACTTTTCAGGTATAGAAAATAAGGTACTTCATGGAATGCAAAGTCAGACAAATAGATACAGAAGCAGGTAGAGAGCTGATGTTCTCAATTCTCCCTGATTTGAACATGTTTGGTCTTTCACCAGAACTGTCATATAGGAGGCATATTTTGGATCCTCATCCATATATAGCACTCGCGTACAGAACAGTTCAAACAGCAGCCTGTCTTACACCTACCTCCCTTATCTGATGTTTGCTCTAAAAGGCCGCTGAGCTGTCACGATGACAGCACTATTCAAAATTCATGACAAATGGAAATTCACAGGCCCCCAGAAAGAGACTTTCTCTTATGTTGCTCAGATGAAAAAGCCTCTATGTTGAAATAGAAGGAGGGGGGGAGTTGTTTCCATCATGGAACTCTGACCTACAAATATTTGGAGAATGGATTCTCCAAAGTCAGCACATTATTAGTAATGTTCAAGATGAAGCTCCACCACTGAAACAGCTGCTCCTTGGAGGGCTGAAACACCTTCCAAAATGTGCTCAGCCATGAGCCAAGGAAGAGCTCAAAGGCGCTGTTAGTGTCTAGTACTATTTTTTTTGTATCTTCCTCACTCGCACATCTGGTTCCCCCATCTTCTCCAGGACAATAGACTTCTTTCCCATTGTTCTTTCTTGGATTCGTGCACACATCTGCCAGTCTTACATATAGTTCTGTCTCACTAATGCTAGGTCATATGACTCCCTTTGACAAATGGGATATTACAGACACCACGTTTGTGAATCTTGATCCAGGCAGCCACCTAATCAAAAAATGTAGAGAACAGAGCCCAGGAGGTCCCAGCCAGCTTAGGGAAATGGCCTCAAGTTTCTCTGCCTATGCATGAACAAACACAGAAGAAATCAGCAGGCTGACCCAGGGATGCATGATCAACATAGTCCTGTCTATGGTTGTGCACCACTCACAGTAACCGTGTTTATAATTGTGTTACTTGATGTTATTGCAAAACAGACTGGTGGATTTACTTTTTGTTTTCTTGCTTAATCCTGAGACTAGGTCTTACTATGTAGTTCAGACCAGCCTTAAATTTATGATTCTCCTGTTTCTGCCACCCCAGTATTAGGAATCCTACTGTGGGACACGACACAAAGTCCCAGGTTCACTCAATTTCTTTTCTTCTTTCCTTCCCTCCTCCATCCCCCCTGCTTTACGTATTTCCCCAAAAGAAATATCCCTCTTCTGGTGCAGTTGGTCCCTTAGATTCATCAGCTGTTTAAATACTGTTAAATTATAACATCCAGTACAAATAATCTACTTTTATACAAAGTAGATTATGAATGTTTGTTGCAAGAAAGGAAAAGAGTCCATGCAAAAGAACATGAGTAGGCAATGCATGTTAGCAATACCTTGTATAGAAGAGGCTTTCTAAACTGTGTTTATTAGTCATGGAATATGTTATTACTATTTCAAGTCATTTCCACGGTGACACCAGGCATTATAAAATGAGGCACAGTATAACAAAATTAGTGTGGAGGATGCCCATGACACATTAACTATTCTCCAGGAAGTCATCAAGAGTTAAAGGAAGTTCAATACCCTTCACTCTCCACCTCAACAAATGTATGGCATCTCCTCTTGAGTCCTGTTTGCCCTTTTCTTTCTGTCTTTTCTTTCTACCCAGCTTGTCTATAATGAAATGGTATGCTAAGCAAAGACTTACTTCCCTTTCCCCCTCTACCATGTAAATGTCAGCTTACATATTTACAATGTAAATATGCTAAGTTCCAGATACATTATAATCATAATGCTACCACTGTGCTTCTGTATTAATTAATCGTGATTAATGAAATTTCTCTTGAGTTTGTGTGCCAAGTCTGGAAGCATAATTCAATTTCATCTTTGACTTCTGCTGCCTGAAGCAGCCATTTAAACTCAGCTGTCATAAAACTTTTGGAAGGAGATCAAAAAAACGCCAATAGAAAAAAAAAAAGAAAAGAAAAGAGAGACCCAACTTGGGGAGGCATTCAGGGGAAGCAGAAAAAAAAAATCTTTAAATACAACAAATGAAGGACATATTCCCCCATGTACAAAAGAAGGGAACAATATAAAAGTATTTGAATGTCTGAAAATACTGTGATGACACCACTTTCTAATCAATCTCCATGTTGTTTTAAATTCTAAACAACTTCCTCTTGAACCACTTGGAAATAGTGTCATGTTAGACACAGAGAAACATGCAGTGAAATAATGAATGGTAGCATTTGAAGTCCTGCGGAAAACTAAGCTAATTTGAACTCTATTGGCACATGTTTGCACATTTGGAGACAGTAAATCATTATGGTAAACACCGAGTTACTGCTCTGGGAATTAAACAAGCCCAACCCAGTCTTTTGCTTTGTTTGCTGGTCTTCTATGTAAATCCCAGTGAGAGCCCTTTATACAGGAGGCCAGGCTGCTTGTGGTATAAGCTACAATATGTAGCATTTGGTGTCTTAGTTCACTATAAAAATAAAGACGACTGTAAGGAAAAATATAAGATCCCTTTGTAATCCAAGCACTTGGAGATATTTTAAGCCATTATTTTGATGTGTCTAATTTCACTTTGCTCCATGTGTTGCTGTGTGTATCTGATGGGGTACAATAAAACAGGGTTATATTTTACATACTGTATTTCCATATAACAGGATAACAGGAGTCTCCTTGATTGCCACAATGTTAAGTACTCTTCCTTTAATGACTATTTCAGGGATTTTTATAAAATTCAGCACGGAGTTTAGACCCACAAAGACCACATATATGATATTGATGGACATCTGGCAAAGAATGGGAACCTGGAATGGCCTCAGATGTGAGCTGGGTTTGTACTTTGATTTTGACTGAGAATATAGCCTGGATAGCCAATAGAATTTCAAGCTCATTAGATTTCCAGTTGATTAGATTTCAAGTTGTTTTTATCAGGATTGTGAGAAGAGCCTGGTATTTCTGAGAAAATGGTTACTCTCCTTGGAGGCTTTTTACTTTACTCTCTGGTGAGAGCTTCTTTGCCATTTTGTTGCTGAGACAAGTTAGGCACAGCCTTCCACACCACTCAAAGCATCCACTCCATCCCAGGCATCCTTTCCTTTGTGGCACGACAGGAGCCTAGCAGTTTAAATGAGCATCTTTTGTGTTCCTTAGTGGCAAAGAACTTCAGAGAAGCAGTAAGAAAGCAGCTCATGGTGCACAAAAGCAGCAGACAGTCAGCATCTTGTGTTCCTGTAGGGAAACCATTCACAGGTGGATTGGTGGGGACCAGATGAGAGAGTGTAGATGCAAGTTCAAGTGTGCAACAAAGGAAATGATGCAGAAGAAGCCTGAGCAAGAGGAGATGGGAATAATTATCCAATCAGAAGTGTGAACTGATAATTCAGAAGCCACAGGATTCTGTTACCCTTGAAGGTACCAAGTATAAAAGAATCAAATGAGTTACATTACAGAAAAGAACCCCAGGCCAGAGATCAGAGGTCCTTTGGTGGTAGCTGGAGACCCCATTGAAATAAATCCACTTAATCTTTTATTACAACCTCTAGCTTCAGTGAAATGGTTATATATTTAATATTAGGTTGAATGGGTTTTTGTTTGAACTCTCATTCAATAAGGGCATTTAGTATTTGTTCATGAAAAATAATGTCACACTTTTTGGTTTGTTGGGGTTTTTTGTGGTGACTCTTAGGCAGTTGGCTATGTAAAGATGAAGCTGAACATCTCCTTCCTAGCCACAGGCTGTCAGAAACTCTTTGAAATGGGTGATAGGCATAAGCTTCATATTTTCTATGAGAAGTGCATGGCCACAGAAGTAGCTGCTGCTGAGTGAAGTGTGAAAGGGTTATGTAGTCGAAATCAGTGGTGGGAATGAAAAACAGCATTTTCTCACAAAGTGAAGTGATCCATGGCAGAGTTTGCCTGCTGTTGAGTAAGGGGCATTCTTGTAGACCAGGGAGTACCAGACAGAGGGAGCACATGTCTGTTCACAGACGCATTGCAGATGTTAGGCTGAGTGTTCTCAACTTGATTATTGTATGACAAAAAAAAAAAAAAAAAAACAACCAAACAAACCAACAGAAAATAAGGATATTCTTGGACTGACAGATACTACCATGCCTCAGTGGTTGGGGTCCAAAAGAGCTAGTAGAATCTGAAAGCTTTTCAATCTCTAAAGAAAATGATATCTGCCAATATGCTGTCAGAAAGCCCTCAAACAAAGAAGATGAGAAGCCCAGGACCATTAACAAGTCAAGATTCAGTGTTTTGTTGCTCCACATTCCCTGCAACACAAACATCATCATACTGATCTGAAGAAATGATGCACTAAGAATATGCTGGATTTTTAGGCAAGAGAATAAAAAAGCCAATAAAAATCCCAGGAAGAGATTGCCAAGAGACATAGGCTGTCTGGGATGAGAGCTTCTCCTTCTCCTTCTAAGTCCAGTCAAAAAGAAGTCTTTTGGAGTGTTAAGTAAATGATGAGACCTAGAAGGAATGTTGAAGTCACCTCAGCATGCACAAGACCTGTGTAAGCCCAAGCCTGACCAAACCCCAGCACCAAGAAGGGAGTTGGGCAGGAGCTACTGTGGAGGTATGGGCAGTTGTCAGCTGCTGAGACAGGAAGGGTTGGTTTTCTCTAGAATGGTACCCCTGGTAAATCAGCCATGCTCTAGTCAAAGGCTACACATCCAAGAATATTTGGGCAGCATAAGTTGGTCTTGATTGGGAGGGTGAGCATAAAGTTGGGTTATGAAGAGTTGGGGGAAGGATTGTGAATAAAACCAACACATTATATAAAATTCTCAAAGAACTTTGTGTGTATAAATGATGTCACCTAGCCCCAAATCCATTCTCCAGAGGAGCTGTTCCAGAAACACTGTTTGAAAAGTGAAACATCAGAACAGTCATAGCTACATATGTGCTTAATTTTCTGAGAAAAAACATTCTACTGACTGATAAATTAGGAACCAAGCACTTCAATGACATTTCCTACTCATGTATTCCCAACATGTTGTGTACTAATTGTCTACTGATCCTATAGAGTCCTAGAGAAAGCTGAAACAGACTCCCAGTGAAAGAGATGGCTTCATGAGAAAAACTAACATGTTCCCGAGGACATGTTTAAGGAATAATGATGTCTTCCACTGTCTCAGGATGAGCTGTTTCCATGGTTTTAGCCTGTTTCCAGCAGAAAATAGCAAACAACAGTGTTGCTGAATGAATTACCATCTGTATGCAAGTTCTTCCCGCTCTCGTACCTTTATCAATACTTCTGAGAGATGATCGCCTAACCCAGCGTAAACCTCAGGATGCTCTAAGCTGATAATAAATGCCTGGTAGCAAGTTAGATTCTGTGGTCCTATCAGAGTCCGCCACAAAGTCTCTCAATAGAAATCTGTTCTAGTCTCTTATGTAGTGCCAAATGCTCCTCCTTCCCACGGAGTAAACCTACAGAGGCTTCTCTCTTTGACATTTCAGGAAAATTGGACTGTTCACTCCATTTCATTTGAAATGGGACTTCACCTGTCTGAGGTCTTCAAGGACAAGCACCGTGGTATAGGTTTTCCAGCCACAATGGTCGGCGTGGGCTGCCTTACAATGTAGTCATTGTGATCACTCTGTAATGCTAAGACTTACATGCAATGCCTCCCATTCTGGGGAAAGAAATGCTTGTTAGATGCTAGATAAGTTGCTCTTTACTGTTTCTGTCTGGTATCATTCTCTGAGGGACAGTAATATGCTTTATGGAGATACGGTGAATTGCGCATTTCATGGCACTGATCTGAAAGCATCCTTGAGTTCAATTCAGCAGCCTGACTACCAGACAGCATGTAATAAGAAAGGAAAGAATGGGATCTTATCTGGGAAGTGCACACTGTTAAACTATGAACAGGTCGTGCTGACTGACCCACAGCGAGATGGATTACAGTCGAACACGCAGAGAGGACAGGCCGGTTTGGGAGAGGGTGAAAATCCCCTTACTTGACCACACTTTGCCTACTTTCATGCTTCCTGCTTTTTGAAAAACTTTTTTCAACTTTGTTAATGAGATCAGTGGTTTTTACCCTGAAAAAAATTGGAAAGTTGTTGCCTTTTGCTTCTTTGCTGTCTCCTTTCCATCTGCTCCCTCTCCCATCATGCTGTTTATGGTGCTCCAGGCTCAACCTGCTCTGATTAATTACTGTGCGAGGGGAGAATCTGATGCTTTCAGTCATACTGGATGTGAAACTTTTCACAAATGTGAGCTACGTGAGGGCAGAGGGGCTCATCAGCACCCAAAACAATGCCTGGTTTGGTAGATACTCAATGATTACTTATGCTAAATGATAAGGCTCAATGATTTTCTTGATTCCAGTCTACGTGAATTTTATTATTGTTGAGAGAGAAAGAATTAGTACCTCATATGATGACGGAGGCTGTGAAGTTCTATCAACCTGGAGAGCCTGAGAAGCAGGTTGCATTATTCAGCCTGAGTCCTAAAGGCTCAAAACCAGAGAAGCTACTGGTGTAACTTTCATTGTTAAGGTAAAGGCCAACTGGAGAACATAGAGAATCACTGGTATAAAACCCAAAGTTCAAAGACCAGAAAAATCTGAGTTCTGGTGTTGAAGAACAAGAAAGTAGAGCCCCAG
The DNA here is from genome assembly GCA_902168325.1 of Peromyscus nudipes. NCBI lineage: Eukaryota > Metazoa > Chordata > Mammalia > Rodentia > Cricetidae > Peromyscus > Peromyscus nudipes. The sequence continues at coordinate 13,395 of CABHPH010157922.1, forward strand.
CTCCTGGGAGATGGGGAGTAGAGCACTTCCCTTTTCCTTCTCCCTCAGTTTTATCCAGACCCTCAGATGGGGACCTCACATGCAGGGTGAAAGTGGAGCCTCCTCACTCAGTCCACTGAATTAAATGCCCATCTCTTCTGGAAGCACACTCCCAGACACGTATCCATACTCAGAAATAATGCCTTACCAGTTACTATGTGGCTACTCTAATCTATCAATGAATATCTAAAATAAAGAGAGAGAGACGGAGGAGACAAATATCTGTACTACCTGTCTGCCACACTAATTTCTCTCGTTCTTACATCTCCTGAGGACATATGTCCTATCTGAAAATTCTAAAACTCAACTAAAATTTCATTCCACTGAAACATCACTCAACTGGACTTTCTAAGTTTCTCCTTATTTTAGTGAAGGAAAAAAGGCAAATTTGAAAGTTCTTGATCTTGAGGTAAGGTAACTTCTTCGCTATACCGTCTTCCCAGCCTCCCAAGGCCATGCCCATGACGGAATCTCAATAAATTACTGACAGCTGTGTGAACATGCTTTCTGTTCACTCACACAGCCTCTTATACTGCCAATCATTTCTTGAAATGTTTAAACGATCATCTTCATTTTTCTTATTTTTACAGCCTTAATATATTTATTTCATTATAAAGGGAGTCCAGGCCCCAGGACTGTGGAGAGCGGGAGTGGTTTCATGGTGCCGGATATAGAAAGGACTCGTCAGAATGCAAGGCTTGCAGTCACAAGCTAACACGGGCCTCTTGGTGTTGAAATGTATTTACCCTTGGCAAAGCATTGCTTCTTGTTTTTAGAAGAAAAGTCTCTTTAAAGGGGCTCAAAAAGCTTATTTGACATCAACAGGCTTGTAAAAAAAATACCATTTTGATTATTTAAATTTATATAAATCAAAAACACATGGGTTAAATTTCCTTTAAAATACATATGGTTTTTAAAATGAGAGGGAAAGGTGCTTGGCAAAAAGCAGCTTGGGTTTTATTGAACCCAAAACTTTTCAAATATAGTTTAAACTGTCTGAGGAGCCCAAACCATGGTTATTTAAAATATGATTTTTTTAAAAAAGGAAGATTAAAAAAGATATTTCATAAAAACACTAAAATTCTTTCTATAAAATATCGTTAATAAGCAGTTTGACTTTAAAAGATTTCATATAATTCACTTGATGGATGCTACAGCTCACAGAACTCCGAAATTGAAGTTCAAAATGACTATGCATGGCCAACTCCCTTAGCACTGTTCTTCTCTGAGCACAGAGCATCTCCTGCCTCTCAGGCATGGTGAAGCCTGTTATTATTGCACATCTATATAGACGATTGTATAAGCCATCATCAGCCTCTTTAAAAATATTTTCTTAATTCTTTGAGAATTTCATACATTGTATTTTGGTCACGTTCACCTCCCACTTTGCCCCCCAACTCCTCCCAGATGCACCCTACCTCCATACTCCCTCTTCTTCTCTTTCTCCTCCTCTTCTTTTTCTTTAATAATCCATAGAGTCCAATTTGTGCAGCCCATGTACATCTGTCTGGGGCCATCCAATGACCTGCCAGGGGCCACATCCTTATGAATATCTGACTTTCTGCTGGAAGCCATCAACTGTCCATTACTCCTCAGGTGGGGGGGGCTCATGAACACCCACACTCACACCAACCCCCACACACACCCACACACTAGAGTGATGACTGGCTTGATCTTGGGCATGCGACCTCAGCTGATGTGAGTTCATGAAGCAGCAGGCCTATCTTATCCAAGGGACACAGTTCCTCCAGTTGCTCCTAAGCTCTGGGTCTTGCAGTCAATCTTTCTGTGCCCTCTTCCTGGAGTTTTGCCTCATATAGCACAGGGACACACATTATTATTGCACACATCTCTGAGACTGTTGCAAGGACCAATGAGCTGTTGGGTTTTCTAGTCTTTTACCAGGTTCGTTATTTGCTTTAAAAAAAAAAAAAAGACATTGAGTTCCTCAAAATCACTTGGTCAGAATCATCCTTAACTTTCTCCTTAGCCTTTTCTTCCACCCATTTGCCCATCCGTTTTCTTAGAGTCCTCTAAAAGAGTTTCTGAGCATTACTCTGGGAGTATGTGTGTGGTGTCAGTTCCAGAAAGTCTTTACTGCAGAGGGATGAAGACGCCCTGTCCTCTCTGATCGGGACCATTACCAGCCATAGCTTTGCTCAGGCATAACTAAATATTCTCTGTTTGAGTATGAGACCAAAAGCCTATTTGTTGTTAAAAAAACAGAAGCAAGGGGGGCTGGAGAGAGATGGTGCAGTGGTTAAGAGCACCGGCTACTCTTGCAGAGGACCTGGGTTCAATTCCCAACACCCACATGGCAGCTCACAGCTGTCTGTAATCCACTTGCAGGGGATCTGACACCTTCACACATACACATTAAATAAATAAAAATATTTTTTAAAAAAGCAAACAAACAAAAGGAACAGTTATCTTATTCTTATTTACCGGGCCCAACTAACAAAATTCAAATGGTCACAGGTTTCCAGGTGTCAACAGATTTAACACAGAAGTAAACTTAGCTGTTTTTTCTTCCACTTCTCACCACCCAGCTGTCCCTAATTCTTCGCCGCCTGGTTTTTGTCCTAGGTGAGGTAACTATGGAGGAAAATAAAAGGTTGGTTTTAGGTAAACCAACACAAGCTTCAATCTACAGAGAGCATCTTTCCGTGTATGGGTGTGTGTGTGTGTGTGTGTGTGTGTGTGTGTGTGTGTGTGTGTGTGTGATTTAGCTTGAGTTATGGTCCAATAACAAGCAGCTTTAAAATCTCAATGATGATGAAGTCAAAAACATCTAAAACAAAGAAACAAAAAGCCTACTTTCTTGTTTGCTTCTGTTACTCACTTTGCAGCCCACGGTCCTGGTTCTCAGGATGCAAATGAAAGAAAAGCACCCACTCTTGATCGTACACAGCTGCATATCCAAACAGGTGTTTAAATTTGAATAAGAAAAAAACAGGTTAAAACTTTAAAAGCTTAAAAGCTCTTGCTCACAAATGGTACATATCGTTTTCCTTTATGTTTCATTGACCAAAGTAAGTCACCTGGCCAAGCTTGTCATCAACATCCATAATCAGTTTCTATAAGGAGGGGATATTTTGAATAATGATATATGTGCAACACCATAGTTAGAGCTAGTTGTTCCATCACAACAAATATTTGGCCAGTGGTCTATGTTCGATGCAGTCGTTAAAATGTGGCTGGTCCATATTCTAAAACTGCATGAAAATCTCTTCTTCGGGTTAGGTTAGCGGTTGAAATGCCACTGAGCTGCTTCCTGGATGGCCACTACTCTAAAAGGGATGATCTCTGCTTTTCCACAAGCGTCTCAGCATTGCTGCATGAGACCTTTTGATGCTCATCTGCAGTCAATCATCTTAGCACCCCTGCCCCCATGTGAGAATATTAAATGTGGGTTCTAGAGCAGTCGCTCAGAACTTCAAATGCATAATACTTTTGCAGGACCCAAATTCTATTCCCATCACCCATGTCTGGCTGTTCACAACTGCCTGTAACACTCCTCCAGGATTCCACCCTCTTCTGGACTCCATGGGTATCCCTCCCCTGCACCACAACCACATCTCTCTCTCTCTCTCTCTCTCTCTCTCTCTCTCTCTCTCTCTCTCTCTCTCTCTCTCTCTCTCTCACACACACACACACACACACACACACACACATACACACAGAGAAAAGAATCTTAAATGTAATTAGTCTATAGTCAACAACCCCTAGACTGAAACTACTTTTCCAATCTTGCTAATTTGTATTTTCTTCTTGAGAATCATTATACCCAAACTGAACTAATTTTATGCCTATATTAATTTTTAGACACTTCCATCAGCTTCCTTTTCTAAAACAATGAAAACATCACACACACACACACACACACACACACACACACACATCCTCCTTTCCTCAAAACTTAGAAAGACTTAACTAATTTTGTTCATTTGCCTTGTGGATAAAAAAAAATCATCTTTTGGCTTAAACCAAGCATGGAAAATTTTAGCCCCAAAATACTATTCTGGAAGACAGTTACATAAACAAAAGAAAAGATTTGGATTAGAAAGGCTTTATCACATTTAAGTACAGCAATCCCAACTAATTTAAGGCCAAAGAAAATATACAGATAATATTAGCTTATTCTTAGTAATAATAACAGCAATAGTAACTTGCAATACATTTATGTTTACTGTGCATTAGTACTGGGTATACTACACCGTTAATGCTAACAGCGACCAGATGAAGACAATACAGACAATAATATTGTTTGTATTTCACATACAGAATAGAAATGGAGGCTTCACAGGGTAAGAAATACAACCAATACTACATAGTTGGTAAGAAGCTGGGTAGGTCTAACATTAGAGCCTAAACGTAAACTATTCGCATGGTTCCTGAGTGTAATACTTGGAACTCCAGCAACACCTGTAGCTAAAATTTTCCTGGTCCTGCCTGGCCCACAGTCAGGACAAATCTGTTACCCACCAGTCCCACAGCCGCTCAGACCCAACCAAGTAAACACAGAGACTTATATTGTTTAAACTGTTTGGCCTAATGGCTCAGGCTTCTAGCTATCTAGTTCTTACATCTTAAATTAACCCATATCTATAAATCTATACCTTGCCACATGTCTCATTGATTACCGGCATCTTCACATGCTGCTTGTCATGGCGGCAGCTGGCAGTGTCTCTTTCACTCAGCTTCCTGTTCTCTTAATTCTCCTCTCTGTTAGTCCCGCCTATACTTCCTGCCTGGCCACTGGCCAATCAGTGTTTTATTTATTGACCAATCAGAGAAATTTGACATACAGACCATCCCACAGCAAACACCACCAAGGAACTCACCAGAAATTCACTTTTTCAGCTTCTTTCTTCAATGAGTTCTGATAGATTCAGGAACTCTAGGGCCTATGAATGTATGTTTTAACAATGCAAGTCTTATAGGTAATTCTGGGAATTTAATGACCATCAGGTAATCCCATGCTTTCTCCTACAATCATTATTATTATTGTTGTTATCATCATCATCATCATCATTTTACAAACTCGTTTGCCTTTCTTTTTACTGAGGTGTAGCATATGTACAGTACATAGCTTACTATCTTCTGATTTGAATATGTGTAGGAACTTTTGTTTGCTTGCCTCTTGCTGGGGATGGCATGTTACTGCTGGATTTTATCTCCCTTCAAAGGTACTGGCTGATTCTGATGCACTAGCCCCTCACTTCAATCTTCATGAGACCTCTTCTGAGGGTTTTGCAGAGTGCCTGTGGTATAGCCATGACCTTGTGGCCAGTTTAGCTATGCAGAAATAAACATGATACTCCTGCAGCTTCTGTTGTGCAGAAACCTTTTCATTTCATGTAGTCACATCTGTCGATTCCTAGGGCTGCTTTCTGTGCTGTTGGAGTTCTCAGAAAGCTGATTCCCGTACCTAAGTCTTGACATGCACTCCCTGTCTGCAGCTTTTAAATTAAGGACTCTGATGCACTTTGAATTGATTTTTGTACAGTGTGAATGATACAAACTTAATTCCATTCTTCTGTAGGTGGCTGTCCAACTTTTGCAGCACCATGTGTTGAATAGGCTCTTTTCACTGAATGATTTTATATCCTTTAAAAAAATGTGTCCATTGCTTTTCCAGTTTGCTTCTGGGTACTCTGTTCTGTTCCATGGGTCAACCTGTCAGCTTTTATGCCAGTACCAGGCTGTGTTTGTCATTACAGCTCTGCAGCATTTCCAATAAAATCAGCAACAAGACAAGGATGCCTACTCCCAGTTCTCTTTTTCACTATAGTGCTCAGAGTCTTAACAAGAGAAATAAAACAAGAGAAAGACAGAAAAGACATAAAAACAACAAAAGGCCTCAAAATACCCCTATTTGCAGATGACATGGTTCTGTACTTAAAAGAATGTGCATACTGTACTGGAAAACTCTTAGCTCTAGTAAACACTTTTAATAAAGTTTCAGGATGCAATTAATGTAAAAAAAAATCATCAGGCTTCATATACATACACCAATGAGCTTATAGTAAAGGAGATTAGAAAGCATCCCATTAATTTTAACACCCCCAAAGGGCACTTAGTAATAAATTTAACCAACAAACTGAAAGACTTCTACAATGAAAACTTGAAACTGAGCCGAAAAAGGATACTAGATGGTGCAAAGACTTTCCATGCTTCTGTATTGGCCAAATTAACAGTGAAAGTGGCCACACTGACAAAAATAATCTACCGATTCAGTGAAATTCCCACCAAGCTTATGATGTCATTATTCGCAGAAGTCAGGGAGAAACCCAAGAGTTCATATGGAACTAAGAATGACCATGACTAGCCAAAGCAATCCTAAAGAGAAATAATACAGCGGGCAGTATCCCAGTACGACTTCCAATTACACTCCAGAACAATGCTAACTATGCAAAGCTCTCTTTTTGTTCAGTTGCCTAACTTCTTGATTTCTTCCCTACAACTTCCCCTACCCTATATGCTTTGAAATCTCCCCTGTCTTCAGTAAGGTAGCTGTTCTCTCTTTGACATCCTTTGTCCAGAATTCAATGTTCTAGAATTTCAAATGTACCTGCCTCAAAGCAGCAAACTGGGCCAGTTCCCTGTTGTCTTTCTCTGGGGTTCCACAGAATTGTTATCTGGTAGCTGGGGGGAACATTCAGTGTACATCTCTCACCCAGCTTTCCACATGCTTTAGGTGATGAAATAAGTTCAATTCCTGTCACTCCATCATGGCCAATAATGAAACCTCATCACATGTTTACAAAGAACTCAATAAGTATGTTCTTAAATGCAATATGAAAGTTACAAAGTGATATCGGTTCAAGTGGAATGATATGATATCACTGGAATGATACCATCTCCAAGCTGGTAGAAGTTCATTATCTGAGGGGGAAAATCTTATTTTGTTTGTGTATAAGGCACACACACACACACACACACACACACACACACACACACACACATATATATATATGACACATAAACAGACATACAGTATATCACTCACATTAAAATTTATGGAAGAAGCCCCATGCCCAGTAGTAATTGCTCAACACAAAATGGACTCCATGTTTTTTTGTGTGAACCTTTTGTTTTGTTTTAGTGTCTTTTCTGTCTAACTGGTACTTGTTTTGATTTTCAATTGTTATTTTGAGACAGAGAGAAAGAGCATGGAATTGGGTGTGTAGGGAGGAGGTGAGTATCTTAGAGGAGTTGGGGGAGGAGAAAGGATACAATCAAAATGCATTGTATAAAATTGTTTTTTTTTTAATTCATGGAGGAATTGGAAAATAGTTTTCTCAACAAATGATGCTGAGAAAATTGGATATTTATATGCAAATTAATTAAGTTGAACATCTATTTTACATGGTATTACAAAAGCAGTTTATTTTAGATCCGGGACCTAATGTTAAGACATGAAATATAAAACACTTAGAAGAAAAGGCAACACATCCTAACATTGAGTTGGCAGTGATCTCTTTGACATAATATCAAAATTACATAGGATGAAAGAAAAATATATGAGTTGGACTGTGGAAATTTTTTAAATGTTTGTATCAAAAGACACTATGAATAAAATTTACACCCACAGATAAAGAGATATTATTTATAAATCACATAACTGGTAAGTGATAAGTTTTCAAAGTGTGTAGACAGCTATCTCTCAACAACCAAACCAACCGAATTCAAAAGTGGAGGACTGCGAAAGACGTCTGTCTGAAGAAGACAGACAGATGAATGATAACCATAAAAACTCTTCTCATCCTCACTAATCTACTAGGGAAATAGCAGATTAAAGCTATAATGGAGGACTAGGTCACACTCTTGGGATGGCTACTGTTTAAAGAGAAGGAGGAAGGAACAAATGTGGGCAAGGAAGTGCAGAAAGCCAAATGATCACGTGCTGTTGGTGGGAAGGTAAACTGGAACCACCATTGAGGAAGACTATAAAGTCTCCCAAAAGAGTTAAATTTGCAATAGCCATGTGATCTAGCAATTCTGGTACTAGATACATACTTAAAAGAATGGAAAGCAAGGGTTTGAAAAGCTATTTAATAATCATGTTCATTACAGCGTCCTTAGGGGCAAGTCATTTGGCCATTATCAGATGGATATAAGCAATGTATGTATGTGTAGTCCATACATACAAAAGAATATTATTCCACCTTTAAAAGGAAGAAAATTCTGACATATGCCACAACATAGATGACCATTGAGTTCATAATGCTAACTGAAATAAGCAAATCACAAAAAGGTAAATACTACTCTCACATATTAAAATCAAAATAATGAAAGATCGAAAATAAAATGGTGGCTGCCAAGGGCTGGGATGAAAAAGTGAATATTAATGTTTAACGTGTATAGAGTTTCAGGTTTAGCTGTTATTATTGTCATTGTGGATATCGTGTGGGTATGCAATGTGTGATTGTTTAGTTGCTTGTATGTTGGTGCAAAATGTGAATGGCGTGTGTGTGGAGGTCAGAGAACAGCCTTTGGATGTTAGTCCTTGCCTTTCTATCTTGTTTGAGACAGGGTCTCTATGCAGTTGAATAAGCCCCACTAGTTGGCTAGCAAGCTTGTGGAGAGTCTCTGGTATTTGCCTTCCATCTCCCCACAAATGTTCAGGCTGAGATGATAGGTGCTTGCGCTAGGATGTCCGGTGTTTGTGTTGGTTCTGCAAAAACAAACTCAACATTTCAGGCTTGTGCAGCAAATGCTTTCACCTGCTGAGAACTCTCTTCAGTCCCAGAGTCTCCATTTTGGATGATGTGATGATGAGTTCCAAAGCCAGCTGGTGATGCTCTGTGGCAATATAAATGGGCATGGCACAGCTGAACTATATTGAAAAATAATGACACTGGTGGATTCTATGTGGTGTATACTTCACCATAGGCTAAAATTAGAAAAACAAAGTCCATAGGAGAAAGTTAATAAAATTATATAGAAAGGCAATGATAAAAGAGTATAATGCTAGAACAAACAATTAAAACAAACAACTGGACTTTGTCAAGCCATTAACAAGGAAAATCTTCTTCAGAAACAGCAATGTAACAACTGGATATTCAAAAGGAAGAAAATGAAATCTCAACTTCTATCTTATTCCATTCACGAACACATACTCACAGTGGAAAATAGTTCAAATAGGAAACCATTCAAAACTTCTGTAAGAAAACACTGGTGATTATAGCCACAAGGCATGAAAGATAAAAAACAAAGTTGTTCTCTTATTTTCAGAATTCAAAATGAAGTAGCCATTTTGTGTCTCAAGAAATATCATTGAAGAAGTTAATAAATAAGCTACCAGCTGAGAAAAGTGTTTGGAGCACATATGTCTTAGGAAACTGTAGAGTTTATAAAGAATTTCCACAAAATAGTAACAAAAAGAACCAGTTAAAGATGAACAAAGGACTTGAAGGCACTTCATAAAGAGGAAGGCATCTTGCTAATGAGCACAAAAAATACTCAGTATGATCATTCATTAATTGTTAAATTAAAATGAACTGTTATAAGTTGAATTGTGAAAATGGAAATAATTAACAACACCAAACATGGACAAGTGTGCAGAGTAACTAGGACTGTCACACATTGCTGGAGGAAGCATAAAATGAAACACCCTCATGGATAAACTATTTGTCGGTTCCTTAAAATGTTACTTATATTTTACACTGTGCCCAGGGAATTCCATTCTTGGGTATTACCCAAGAACAATGGCTGCACATGTTCCTCTTGCAAGGACTATTTAGCAATGTCTACAGGTGGTTTTGTTGCTATAACTTATAACTTGGGGTCAAGGATGGGTGCTCCTGGCATCTGGGAGGCAGAAGCCTAGCACCTTAGAATGCACAAGATAATTCTCTCCAGCACGGAGTTCTCCACCTTGAGAATTAACAGCAATTAGATTGAGAAACCATAGCCTACTCAGAAATGTGTAACTGGGTGCTCTCAGTGGGCTTATTCAGAGTAGCCTTCAACTGGAAAAATCTCAATTACCCACCAATAGGTGACCGAGTGAAAAAATAATAGTATGTTCAGACAATGAAACAGAAACCAGCAAGAAAAAGAACTGCTGAGATGTGGAGAAGTAGGTATACATTTTAAAGTATTTTTCAGTAAAAGAAACAAGAGATAAAAGAATACATGTTTTTGATTCCATTCAAGTGAAAATCCAGGAAATACAAAATAGAACAGGTCAGAGGTTTCTTGGAGCCAAGGGCTAAGGGTGGCGCCTGAGGATGGCCCCTGATTGAAAGGACAAGAGGGATCTCTTTGGATGACGCTAATATTTTATGTTTCGATTTTTGTGATAGATATACTGAAATGTAATTTTGTCAAAATTTGTTGAAACATCTTTTCAAAATGTCTGAAACATATATTTTTCCTCAATAAAACTATTTTTAAAGTTTTCTGCAGTTGTATTTTATCCAGGAAAACTGGATCACTTAACATCATGGTGTCTCCTAACCTATAGAAATAGTTTATCTCTGCATTGAGTTATTTAATTTATCACAACCAAGTTTTATCATTTTTAAAAAATAGAAATTTTGGATATCTATGTTAGATTTACTAGCTTTAGGATGCTGTTGTAATGGCAATTGCAGATATTAATTTTCCAAATCTATACTGCCTGCCATACCTGTTAGATTTTAGCTCACAAATCTATGGGAAACTGATACAAGGGAAATGCTTTAAAAAATTAGGTATAGAACCCCAGTTTTCAAAACACAGATGAAGAGATCTCGGTTTGTTTAAGGCTCCAGCTGTATAAGTAGCCGTCGTGTTTAGGAGGGGCTGGTCCCGACACCTTCAAGGATACCATCGCTTGCAAATGCTCATCTCATGTGACATGGCATATTCTCCTATAACCTAGGTCTGTATTTGTATACATTTTAAAGCACCTCTAGTTTACTTATAATACTTAATACAAGGCAGATGTTTATTTTGCAACAGAATAGTTATTATGTTGTATTGATTAGGGAGGAAAGAGCAAGGAAAAATGTCTGTGCATGTTTAGTACAGATGTAAGTTTTAAAATATCTTTTCAATCTATGGCTAATAAGACCCGTGAGTGCTGAATCTGCACATAAGAAGTGCCAACTGTTTTAGGACCTCCAAAATAGAGTGAAGTAACCTCTCCATTTAAGAGAATTTCGTGTGGCTGGTAACTGCCTACTCTGCAGTTTTTTTTCCCTTGAAGGCCCAGTTCACATTGTATTTAGGGAATCCCATTCTAACAGTCCTGGCTATGGGGCTTTCAGTAAGTTCTACACTACCTTTGAATCAGGGCAATAGTCTTTCTGAGAACCTCAGCCACACAGTGAAACTGGCAGGGTGCTAACAACCCATTATTATTATTGTTGTTGTTGTTATTATTATTATTATTATTATTATTATTATTATTATTATTATTATTGGCACTGTAGAGAGTGCCCTACCCAATTATCACTGCTCTGGAGCTTTCTGTTGTTAGGCTGACTTTTTTCTGGCTTCTATCTTCATCTAAGGCATCTCCTGCTAAGTTCTGCTACTCCAAGCCCCTTTGCTTCACCACTCAAATCTAGATCTCAGCCTGCAGGATTTCCCTGCTCACGTGTCTGCTTCCTTCCCCCTTTCCCGTTCTCAGGACACTGTTATTCTCCCCAGACCCAAATAAGCTACTTACCAGCCTGCCTAACATCTTCTTGAAGGGTACAACAGATAACCACATGAGAGATTTGCAGCAACTAGGATTCTTTCCTTGGTGAGCCTTGCTTTTGTGCTCACCAACTTCAATATTATGGTCACACTCCATAATAAGAGTGTGGCTAGCTCTTTGCAGTTGTAAGCCTTTGAGTCCAGTCTTAGCATCCCTTGGTCTGCAGGTCTCCTCTCCTTCCAGAAGAGAATCCTTAAAAGGTTCATGTACATGGTTTACAAAGCCCTTCTACCATTTTGTCCTTTTGCACATAAATCCTTAGCTCTTTTTCCAGAGTACACTGTGTTTTACCCACAAGTCACTCACAGCTGTACAGCCCCCAGATTAATGGATCTGCCCATCATGCTGTAAACCACTGTTGGCTAGGAACACTGTTGAGTTTTCAATTTTTCATCATAAGACTGCTTTAAAAAGAGAGAAAAAAACTCTGCCAATTCTATATGCTTGGTTTGAGTTGTGAGGCTGATATTAGGAAAGGAAAAAAAATAGTACTTTTCTTTTCAAAAGTTCCTCCTTTAATGGAATATGCTGTTTGGAGGCTTTTGTCCACGTCTCTGGAGTCTATAAGCACTGAAGCATTTCTGGATTTCTCATCTCTTGGTTTTCAGAAAATGCCGAGACATACAGAGGCTCGCTCTTCAACCCCAGCAGCACTGCCTCACACTCCTTCCATTTCTGTGTGGTCTTTTAAGGAAAGGATAATTGCCCTGTGGCTTCCCCACTACTATTCATTCATTCAACAAATATTTATTTAATACTTGCCGTATGCCAGGCTTTTTAATGTGTATTTCATTTTATTAGGCAAAATAAAACTAAGAAGCAAAATTGAAGCAAAGTAGAATCATCCAGTGAGTTTTGAACTTGAGTCGAGGAGCTTTGGTTTGGTTTTCTAGCCCCAGGTCAATGGAAGGGTCTATCAATGGGTGGCATGGGAAGAGAAGTTAGGTAACCGATGGTTCTCTTAGTTCTTTAAGTTTATGATGCAGAAGAAGTGACTCCAGTGAGCTGCACCCCACACTTTCTTGCTTCACTTTTGGAATCTTTTCAGATGATTTTTAAAATTTTAAATAATTTGTGAGAATTGCACACATGAGTCCTGGCTGTATTTATCTGTCACTTCTACTCCTTAAATTTCATTTTTTGAATGATACATTCAGTAACATCTTTGTCCAAATTTGTACATATTCATCATGCATTTCTCCTGTAGTTTGTTTTCTTTTACATTTATCTATATACATGCTAACTCTTTTATTAATTTGTCTCAGTTTTTTATTAATATGATTGTACACATGAAATTTTTTTCTTTTTTTTTGAATTTATTTTATTTTACAATATAATTCAACTTTACATATCAGCCATAGATTCCCCTGTTCTCCCCCCTCCTGCCCCACCCC
>CABHPH010157922.1:26625-65493 GCA_902168325.1 Peromyscus nudipes
CAGGGCAAAGACTCCCCCGAGGATTGAGATCAACCTGGTGGACTCAGTCCAGGCAGGTCTAGTCCCCTCCTCCCAGGCTGAGCCAAGCGTCTCTGCTAAGCCCCAGGTTTCAAACAGCCAATTCATGCACTGAGCACAGGACCCGGTCCAACTGCCTGGATGCCTCCCAAACAGATCAAGCCAATCAACTGTCTCACCCATTCAGAGGGCCTGATCCAGTTGGGGGCCCCTCAGCCATTGGTTCACAGTTCATGTGTTTCCATTCCTTTGGCCACTCGTCCCTGTATTCCATCCATCCCTGGTCCCAACAACTTTTGCTCACATAAACCCTCCTCCTTCTCGCCAATTGGACTCCCGGAGCTCCACCCGGGGCCTGACCTTGGATATCTGCATCCAGTTCCCTCAGTCACTGGATGGGGTTTCTAGCACGACAATTAGGATGTTTGGTCATCCTATCACCAGGGTAGGTCAGTTCGGGCTATTTCTCGACTATTGCCAGCAGTCTATTGTGGGGGCATCTTTGTGGATTTCTGTGGGCCTCTCCAGCACTTTGCTTCTTCCTATTCTCATGTACACATGAAATTTTTGTCTTTTTTTGTTGTTCTATACATTTAGATATACCTAACATTTAGAACATCTTGTGTGTGTGTGCAAAAGTGTTTGTGAGGGAATATTTCTGAGACAATAGCAAAATATAATGGTGGAAGAATATATTTTTGCTTTTTTGGTGGAATATATTTTTTGCTATTACAGCACTAAAAAATTAAAGTTATCTTTTTACTTTGAAAAATCAAAGTTGATGCTTTACTTTATATACATGTCACCTTAATTTACATATCCATATTTTAAACTCTCTCACTTCCACTTGCCACATCTTTTAAAGATCTTTGCAGAAGATTCCGTGTTTTTCCTCTCAGTCACTTCATTGTACTTCTCGGCATTTTCACGGTGACCTGTCTGCGATTCCAGTCATTTATTCACACCTCTTTCCTTGTGTCCATCTTGAAGGAGAATGAGTAGAATCAGCACCTTTGGCAATTGCTCTCTTCTCTGAATTGAGCTGCTCTAGTTCCTGTCAATCTTACTCCAGTGTGGGTTTCTACCTCTTCAGCTGTCACCTCTGTGGCTCTTCTCTCAGGCATGCTCTGTACCTTTCCTCATTAGGAAGTCTTCCTTGGGTGCAAGCTTTGGCCACTCAAAGACCACTTCAGTGAGACAAATACACAGAAACATAAAAGGATGTTCTTTCTCCATTCATTCTTTTTTTAAAGATCTTTCTCTTAATTCTTTGAGAATTTTATATAATGTATTTTTATCATATTTATTCCCCTCCCCCATTTACTCCAGATACTCCCCAACTTCCTGCCCACCCAACTTCATGTCCCCCCCCCCTTCCCTCATTGAATCCAGGTTGTGTTAGCCAACTACTTTTGGGTGTAGACACGCCTGGAAACTTGACCAATATACTAGTTATCGTTCTACTAAAGAAAATTAGCTTCCCCTCTCCCTGCAGCCAATTTAAAGTCAATAGATCCCCAGATAGTAGTTGGACTTCATGCTTACCATCCTTCTCCTCTATGGTAGGATTTTGCCTGGTTTGATTTTACACTGGTCTTGTACATGTTGTTATAATTGTTGTGAGTTTATGTGTGCATCTACACAATTGTATCTGAAAGTTATCCATGACCAATGGTTCCTACAATCTTTCATGGATGACTTTAAGGAAGTTGTTATTCATGAATGTCTCTTAAAATCTTTCTATCTCTTCTTCTACACAGATCTTTGAGCCTCGAGGACATGTGACATCCCACATAGGGCTGGGCACTCTGAAGTCTCCTCTTCTCTGTACATTGACTAGTTATGGGTCTCTGTGTCAATTACAATCCACTGCACATAGAAATGTTTCTAATGATGGTTGATATACAGGTATAGCAGTAAGACTTAGGAGTTGTTTTATTGCTATGTCAATTTAGCAGAAAAATAGCAGTAGGTTTCCCCAAGAGCTTATGACTTCCTAACTACAGGTTCTTGACCTCATTGCCAGTGCCAGGTATTGGCTCTATTTTGTGGAGCAGGCCTTAAATTCAACCAAAAGTGGTCGGTGACTTCTGTAACGTTCATGTCACTATTGCACCAGTGGCCATATCTTGTGAGACAAGTTTGCCATCCATTCATATTTATAATAACGAATTTATCATGTAATTAACACAACACGTACAGTTTGTTTTGCATCAATTTGGAACTCCATGTAAAAAGCATGCCAAAAGTGATCACAACACATAATCAGTGATCTCCACATCACCATACCTGTCCTCCCCTGTCTGTTTTCTGTGGAAACTACTCTAATAATCCCCTATCACCTATAACCTCTTTAAGTTCTCAGTATTGACCCACAATCATCTCAGACAAAACTCAGATTCCTGGATGAGGTGTGGGAGTACACTGTGACCTAGCTCTGCCTCCTTGTCCATCACCTAACTCCACTCCTTGTGTCCTGCACAGTCTGCTCCCTGACCTACATGGAGGTTCCTACGTTCCTGTCACCTCACCATTCCATGTTTGTTTATGGTGTTCTCTTTGCTTAGACTGTCCTTCTAAGTGATTTATCTGACTAACAGTCTTGTACATATGCTGAGAGGAGGTACTTTAGAACATCCCCTGTCTCATCTCAGCTCTGAATAGATTGAAAACTAAAATGGATAATGAGGAAATTGGAAAATCAAAACAGCATTGGTTAAGGACTGGAACTCATACAGGAAGTCATGGTTTTAGGGCTATGAACTCAAAAGGGTTGCTAATAAACAGTCCCAGAGGGGGGCAACTCACCAGCCCACTGCAACAATGCATGGTGTGAATACATCATTCCTGGTAGTTAAGGGACCCTAAAGAAGAACTGTGCACACTGCAGACAACAGATCCCAAGAGGAGGAAAAAAGAAACTAACTGGAAAACCCTGGACTCTTGGCATTTTTTAATTTAGCAAGTCATTGTATTTTCACTGGACAGAGTGAGGGTGGGACAGAGAAACATCAGCCATGTTCTTGTAAAATATCCTTCACATGGACACTAGATTGAGGGAAAGCAATACCTCACTCTTTTTTTGGTTCTGTCTATGGTCTTCTCTTAATGTTAACTAAGAGATTTAGAGATACTCTCCCCTTGTCACTGGTTCTTCAGGTAGGCGTGTATTTTCCTTTTGGTGACATTTGGCAGTATCTGGAAACATTCTGAGGAATCTCAGTGGGGAGTGGGTTCTACTGATACAGTCTGGATGCTTCTAATTGCCTTACAATGAGCATGACAGAACCAATAGCACAGACTTATCTGCCTGGGCATGGTGGCATATGCCTATAATTCTAGAACACAGGAGGCTAAGGTCAAAGTATTACAAATTCAAGGCCAACTGGAACCACCTTTTCAGATATTATCTAAAAACCTAGCAAAAACAATCATCTGGCTCAGAATATAATAGTATAAAGGCTGACAAACTTTGTCCTAGGCACACACTTCCTCAAATTTATACTCTGCCATTCTTAAGTCTCCCAAACCCTGAAAGGCAGGGATGTTTGCTTAAATTTTGCATATTCAATATCCAGTTGTTGCTCAATACACATTTCTTAAACTATTTAGTGAATAAATGAAAGAAAAAAATGAATGATGTCATAAACAGTAAAACATAACACTTTGGATATCATAAAGACCACTACGGTAATTTGAATAAGAATAGCCCCCATAAGCTCATGTATTTGAATGCTTAGTCATCAGAGGGTGGAACTGTTTGATAGGATTAGAAGGATTAGGGGGTGTGGCCTTATTGGAGGAAGTGTGTCACTTTGAGGTGTCAAAAGCCCATGATAGACCCAGACTTTCTCATTCTGCCTGTGGATCAGGATATAGCTCTCAACTACTGCTCCAGCACCATGCTTACCATGTTTACTGTCATGATAATGAACTAACCCACTGAAACCGTAAACAAGCCCCCAATTAAATGCTTTCTAAGAATTGCCATGGTCATGGTGTCTCTTCACAGCAATAGAACAGTGACTAAGACAGAAGTTGGTACCAAAAGTGCTTTGACAGGTCTGGCCATGCTGTTTGTTGGAAGAATATAGAAGGTATAGGGACTTTGGACTAGAAAGGTAATTTGATGCTTTAAGTGAAGCTTAGTGAGCCATCCTAGCAGGAGCATGGAAGACAATGATTTGAACTATGGAGGCCCAGCTCAAGTAGTCTCAGAGGGGAAGAGTATTAGTAAGTGGCCTTGACACCATTCCTCTGATATTTTGGTGAAGAATGTGGCTGTTTTTTACCCTTTTCCTAAAAATATGCATGAAGCTAAATTGAAGAGTTTCAGATTACTGGCTTTGGCAGAGGAGATTTCAAGGCAGCCTATTATTGACTGTGCTATGTGATTATTAATTATCACTCTCATGCAGATCTACAATGAAAAGGAACAATCTGAACAGAGAGAAATGCAAAACATACAGTTTGAAGAGAAGAAGGAACTCCTGGAAATATAATGGAGCTAAGTTCAGTGCTCAAGAAGATAAAAAGTTTAAAGAAAAACCCTTTGCTAAATGTAAAAAAAGGAGTGGTGACCTCAGGACAAGACTCCATCCAGCTAATCTTCCAACTTGTGGAAAGGAATTAAAAGAAAGCTTTTAAGTAGTGAAGGAAATCAACCACAGAAAGCTGATGCAAATGTAACTGAAGGAGGGGGTCAAGTTCCAGCCCCATCAAGCAGCAGAACTTGGCAGTCTGGGCCCTGTGGTTCTGGATTTAGAGACAAGGATCCAAGAAAGGGGTTGTGGAATCTTACTTCCCTTACAGCTAAGGGAAGCTGCTGAGGCCAGAACAGTGTCAGGGGTGTCCTTGTATGAAGGCTCACAGAAGGTATTGCATGAAGCTGTGAAGGTGAAGCCTGAATTGTGTTGGAGACCCCAAGATGTTGGGGATGCCAGAGTTGGCCCTACCTGCTAAGGAGAGCTGCAGGCCAGGTGTGGAACCAGTCCAAGAGAGAAAAGCATGTTGTAGGCAAAACCGAAAGGACGTGGAGTTCTGAAGAATGATTGGACATCAGGCACAGAGATGCAGAATTTGGAGTTTGCCCTGCTAGGTTTAGATCTTATTTTGGTCTGGTATTTCCTCACTATACTCCCTTTCCTCCCTTTTGGAATGGTAATGTATATTCTGTACTGAAAGTTTGTGGTATGCTTTTTCAAAAATTTCGATTGTATGGGTTGTAGGGGGAGTTGCAGTTAAAAGATTGACATAAGTCTCAGAAGAGACTTTGGACTTTTAAACAGTGTTGAGATTGTGATAAACTATGAAGGCTTTTGAAGTTGGACTAAATGCATTTTGCATTATGATACGGCTATAAGCCTATGGGAGCCAGGGAGTGGAATGTGGTGGTTTGAATAGTCTCACATATTTGAAGGCCTAGGCTCTAGGAAGTAGAACTGTTTGATAGGATTAGGTGTGGCCTTGTTGGAGGAAGTGTGTTACTGGGGGTGAGCTTTGAGGTGTCAAAGGCCCATGCTTGACCCAGTCCTGCTCTCTCTGCCCATAGATCAGAATGTAGCTCTCAGCTACATTTCCAGGACCATGCTGGCCATGCCTGCCACCATACTTCCCACCATGATGATAATGAACTAAGCCTCTGAAACTGTAAGCAAGCCGCCAATCAAGTGCTTTCTCTTATAAGAGTTGTCATGGTCATGGTGTCTCTTCATAACAATAGAACAGTGACTAAGACAACCACTTATAATCAAGGTTTCTACTTCAGAGCCTAAATTCATGGAGTCAATGAACTAATAAAGTTCCACAGAAAATTATGTGTTCATATTTGCATTGTTTTAGTACAGTACCTAGATTTTAGCCCGTTTTTTAGAAGTCTACTACTTCGGTGAATTTTTTTTTAATCTACAATCTTTAAGCATTAATTCCCTTTCTAGGAGATGTTTGGCCACACCTGTCATGATGCATTACCTCGTGATTCTGACCTCTCAAATTAAGAACCAGAAATGCTGAGACTCCTGTCTTTGACTTTCTCTCTGTCCTGTTACATGGACCTTGTCATGACATTTGCTGGGCTGATACAAGAACGGCCTTTAAATACTATATCCTCAGCATCTTCTTAGTTTTATTCAATCTTGACTCTAATTATGCATTTAATTGGCCAGGATGACATTATATTTTAGCAGAGATGTTAGATAGTATTATATCTGCCTGGTGTACTAAGAAAAAGCGCATGTCCTCACTCCATGTATCTACCTGCTATTAACACTTGCAATATGGCATCTGCTTCTTTGTCCCATTTCTGATGCATGCAAAGGATTTTCTGTGAGGAAAAAAAAGTTTACCAAACTGTCACTTGGCCATTTAGTGGCTATACAATTTTTGGTTAAATACTTTTTAGTCTTTAAGACTTGGTTTCTTTGTCTGAAAAATAAAAAAGGTAACAATAATAGAATCACTTCATAAGGTGCATGTAGCATCCTTAAGCATTACATGAAACCAAATAAGTCTGTTTAGTGTTAACATTACAATCGTTTAATGAGTTAGTGTAGAGGTTTATAAGACTCTAGTTAACCGATTTTTTTTTTTTTTTACTTCTTGGGAAATTAATAAGAACCTGGGCTTTCTCTTTCAATAATTTTGATGAAATATCTTCTTGACATTTCTTTCTTGAGAATCTTACCACTGAGCAAGGGAGGAGCTTGGAGTTTAATTTCATGTTGGCAAACTACTAATCAAAATTGCTGCTTAATCACCCCATTCTCCAATTAATCTGTGCAAAGTAGTTTCAGTACATGGAGTGGAGACATTTTCTGCTAAATTAATTTGAATGATATCTTGGTTCTGCAAGTCGCTTTTCAACACTTGATGTTATCGATCTTTTAAAGTGTAGAGGGGTAAAGCAATGGGTGGGGTGCTGACTGCTGAGAAACCTTTGTACGAGAGAAATAAAAAGCATTAAAAACCTGAACTGCTTTCATTGGTGTGACTAGTGGTTAGTCATAAAAATAAACTCTCTCTGCCCAGCATGGAGGCACATGCCTTTAAACCCAGATCTCAGAAGGCAGAAGTAGGTGGATCACTATGTGTTCAAGGCCAGCCGGGTATATATAGCAAATTTCAGGCCAGCCATAGCTTGGTTGTGAGAGCTTCTCTCAATAAACAAACAAAGAGCTCTCTCAGTAAAGTCAGAACTGAGCTTGTCTGACTTGACTCTTCAGGAGTATGTCTGTATATGTAGATATCCAATCATTTGAGACCACAGAGTGAATTTATATGAACATTTAGACAAGGCACCTAGTTTTGCTCTCTGTGTGTGTGTGTGTGTACGTTTTTTTCCTTTTGAACTTTAGAGGCACGGTTGTATTTGCTGTCCTTGAATTCTGCTCTCAGTATGCCTTCTGCCTCTTTTTATTTTTATTTTTCCCTTTCAACCCAATTGTTTACTCCTTTTATTGACTGCTACTTTAATAACCAGTTAATTGTTTGTGTCCTTGAATAAGTATATCTCTTTAAAAACGATGTTAATGAATGCACCGTTTTGATCACTCAGCACAATGCTTTTTATGGTCTATCCATACACAACTATGTATATATCTAGTGTATGACTCTAACTGCTGCATGGAATTCTAACTAACATATACCAGCAATGTTTACTATGCATTTTCTGAGTTACTAGACATAGATGGCCCTAAGTCATTCCTCTCACACACCACCTCATGAGAGCATCCTCATAAGTGACTATCTACAGACCTGTGAAAACATTTTTTCCAGGCTACAATTGAAAGTGCGAGTAGGTTACCATAGGGGGGAATGTAAGGAAACATCTCTTTATGTGAGTTTAATGCTTATTTCTACTGTAATTAGAATGGTCATGGATGCTTATATCTGTATCAGCAGAACTTAGGGATTCCTGATCCACCTGGATCTCATCAACACAGGATATTACTGTTTCTAATCTCACCTCTCTGATCAGACATGACCTCTCGTTGCTAACTTAGCTCTCCTTTCCTTACCATGCACACTTTCACTATCAGTAAGGTTGAGCATTTCTTCACATAACCATCAGTTATTTGAACTTTGCCCTATTTTCTCCGTCACTGCTGTAGACATAAGTGTTTTGCTGCTGTTGATATGGTGGTTCTGTATTTTCATTTTAAAAGTTCTTGAGGGGCTGGAGAGATGGCTCAGAGGTTAAGAGCACTGGCTGTTCTTGCAGAGGTCCTGAGTTCTAATCCCAGCAACCACATGGTGGCTCACAATCATCTGTAATGAGATCTGACACCCTCTCTGGCATACAGGCAGAATACTGTATACATAATAAATAAATCTTTTTTTTAAAAAAAAGTTCTTGAATGTCTGTTCATTCTCATGTTAGAGATAGTACATATTTTTTTCCAGTAACTTCTTCACTGACCCATCATGGTGCTGCTCACTCAACAGGAATTCTTATAGTTTGTACTGTTATGGCATTTGGTTGGGGAAAATGCTGTTCTCATGATGAAATCAAGAAATACTGCTTTATATTTTACTTCATTACTTTTTCATTTTTACCTTGTAGCTCTTGATCTTTAAGTTACTTGAGTACGCTGTATGCAAGCCAGCGTGGCTGGTATCATTTCAATAATTTTCACTGACTTGAGATGCTTCTGCAACGAGATAACAGTTTCATATACTCAGGGTTCTGTTTACAAGTTTTCTGTCTACCACAGTAGTCTATTAAGTTTTCTTTGTGTTTTCTGCTGAGTCAGCAATGTGTCTTAGTCTGTATATCAATACACGTTGCTCTTCCATTCTCAAATCCCCTGCAGGCTATTTAAGAACTTCTATTCTTCCATATAAATCTTATATTCAAATGATTAAGTTCCTCAAAACATCCTGCTAAGATGTAAACATTCTGAAGTTAATGTTAGGAGAGAAAAAATGTTACATAATGGATAGACATTTTACCTATTTACTCAGATTTTCTTTTAGGCTCTAAAATTTAGTTTGAATATTTTCCATGAAATTTTGTTTCTTAAATACTGATGTTAGTTCCTAGGTGCTATAGTTTTGATTGTTACTGGAAATGGGCCTTCTTTATGTTGCTTTTGATAAATATTGTTGGTCAAAATTTTAAGCAAATTTTGAATGGATAATTAATACTTCTAATATGAATTTTGTCTGTGAAACCCTTGACATTTAAAAAACTTTTTCAGTCATGAAAATTAATAGTTGGCTATTTGTTTCTAATTTTCTCCCTTCCTCCTTATCCCCACTCCTTCTCTTTTTAAGATACGGTCTTGCTATATCGCAGAGTAGTTTTGAACTCTGCTCTCAAGCAATCATCTCAAGTGGCTGGGGGTATATGTGTCACCATTTCTGGATTTTATTTTGTACTTTTCTATTATCATTTATCCAGTATTCAAAGAATCATATAAAAATAAAATCATAATTATAGTGGTCTGCCTTCCAAGCATCTTTATGACATATATTGTTAGTTGTAAATTTTTAGTTGATAATCTTTATCTAGGGAAAACATCATCTTTCTAGTTCTTTTAAAACAGTTTTTATTTAAAAATTTCCTGTAGCTTAAACTCCACAGTGTTTTCCCTCCATATTAATTGCTTAATCACCGATTCTCTTAAACTGTCACCTTTATATTCTCAGGCTAAAACTGACTTGATCACCAAATTTCTTAATATACAGATGTCATAGTTAGAATCTTCAGCATCTCCCAATGTTCAATAGGATGAAGACTTGCTTCCCAGCTTGGCAGTACTGAGGCAAAGTCTTTCGAGGCAGGGCCTGTTAATAAAGGTGAGAGCAGATGGTGCCTGGTCTCTTCCCTTCCACTCCCACACATACAATGGAGATTTTGCTCCACTACACCTTCGCATTATGATGTGCTACCATAGATCAAAAGCTCATTCATTAACAATGTACAGAAACTATGGGCTAAAATAAACATCTTCTCTATTAATTGCGCATCTTAGATATTTATTATAATTACACAAAACTGTAGGATAATCTCCAATTTAATGATGATTCCATCTACAATTTTACAACTTTACAAGAGGCAAAATGGGTATGTGGTCTGTGGGAAGTAAAGTGTGAACTTAAACTGGTGACATGCAATGCAGCATCCCATCACGGTTGTGAGCAGCAGCACTGAATGGCAGCCCCGTCAGCCGCAGTAAACTTCAGACATACTACAGCTTACCGTGTAAAACCTGGATGCTTTGGTGAAAGAATTAATCATTTCTTCAACTCGAGATATTTTCAACTGATAGAAGATTCACAAGACACAAAGGGTGAGCCGAGCTGCATCTGTAACAACTACCTAACCATTTTAGACTTGTCTCATTTGCGATCATAAGTGAGGCACACCTACATAATAGTCCTTGTACTGTTTTATTCTTATTAATGTGTCAAGTGTACAAAATGCTGGGTTTCTGTATTGTTTCCTTGTGGGTATGAAGTCGGGGTCTTGCTAGCTTTACACACATTGCTAACACAGTTTTCCTTCTTTTTATACCTTCTGGAATACTCATACAAAGTCTAGCACTTCTTTACTAATTTGGTAAAGCAACTCTAAAGCTAAAAGTGTTTTGATTGCTATAAAAAGAATTGCATTAATGTATTTAGATATATCTATTTAAGTCATTGATGCTGGTCTCACCTGATCTTTTGAAACTGTAACTCCCCCTCTTATCTCCTACACCCTATATTTATTATTTGGAAGCTTTTAGAAATTTTGTTGTTGATGATTGTCTTAAATTTTAGTAATATTATACCTATGTGTGATTTTGTTTATCATCTATTTGTGCCCAATTATGTTTTTTTAATTACTATATTTATTAAATTGGGGCGGACATGTGCATACCACAGAAGGCAGAGGACAAGCTGTAGGAGTTGGTTCTTTTTTTCTACCATGTGGGTCCCATGGATTGAAGTCAGGTTATCAGGCTTGGCTACAAGTACCTTTTTTGAAAAAATTGAAAATCATATTTATTTTCAAGCAGTATATTCTGATCATGTTTTCCCTTCTCACTTCTCCTCTCAGATCCTCCCCACTTCCCCAGATACTCAACTCCATGCTCCCCTCTTTAGGAAACAAACAGGCTGGCTGGCTACATTTATGTCAACTTCACACAAGCTAGAGTCATCTGAGAGGAGTGAACCTCAGTTGAGAAAATGCGTCCATAAGATCTGGCTGTAAGACATTTTTTTAGTTAGTGATTGATGTGAGAGAGTCCATTCTATTGTGGTGGTGACAACCCTGGCCTGGTAGTCCTGGTTCATAAGAAAGCAGGCTGAGCAAGCCATGAGGAGCAAGCCAGTGAGCCCTCCATGGCCTCTGCATCAGCTCCTGCATCCAGGTTCCTGCCCTGTTAGAGTTCCTGTCCTGACTTCTTTAGTGATGAACAGCAATATGGAAGTGTAAACCAAATAAACCCTTTCCTCCCCAAGTTGCTTTGATCATGGCATTTCATCGCAGTAATAGTAACCCTAACTAAGATACAAGCCATTAAAAAAAAAGAATAAAACAAGACAAACATACAAAAGAAAGAAGAAAAAAAACAAAGAAAAAGCATGAGAAATAAATACACATGCAGAGACACACAAAAGCACACACATATACACAAAAACCCATAAAACCACAAAATCAGAAACCTTAATAGATAAACAAAAGACTAGTAAGGTAAAAAATATGCAATCAAAGCATTATGAGACGAAACACCTCCAAAAACCTACTGAGTTCATTTTGTGTTGGCCATCTACTGCTAGGGATGAGTCCCACCTTCCCTTAAAGAATGATTTGCATACCCAGTGAGACCCCACTGGGGAAAACCAATCTCTTCTTTGCGAGTAGCTGTCAATTGTAGATAGTTTCTGGGTTAGTGATAAGGGCTTGTGTCCACTCCCCCTCCTACAGCTGGGCCCCCATTTGATTTGAACCTGTGCAGGCCCTGTGCATGCTGCCATGGTCTCTGGGAGTTCATAAGCCTGTCAATCCAGTTGAGTCTAGAAGGCCGTTTCTTCCATCCCTACGAACACATATATAGACAGATGTCTTATACATTTCTCTAATTTTGAAAACATTATAGCAAATAATATTGCTTCTTCCTCTCCCACATAGTTCCCTGAGCCCTGAAGGGAATGCTTTGGTGAAAAAAATCCCATATAGGACTGAGTGTTGCAAGGTCTCTCATTCTCTGCACATTGTCCAGTTGTGGGTCTCTGTGTTAGTTCCCATCTCCTGCAGGAGGAAGCTCCTCTGATGTGTTAGTGATACAATGATCAATGCATATACCAGAATGTCATTAGGAATTATTTGATTGCTTTGTTCCTTTAGCAGAACAATAATATTCGGTTTTTCTTTAGGTCTATGGCCTCTCTATTCTCAGGTTCTTGGCCACCTGAGCAGTGTCAGGCCTGGGTTACATCTCATGGAATGGGCTTTAAATCCAACCAGATAGTGGCTGTTTACTCCCACAACTTTTATGCCACTATTCCACCAGCTTATCATGCAAAGGCCACCAGTATAAATCAAGGGTTTTGTAGCAGGGTTAGTGTTTAGCTTTCTACTCTGGAAGTCTGCGGAGTACCTTCCAGTACCACGAACACTAGTCAGCAGTGGTGAAGACTTTAGTTAGGCACCAGTCTGACTTCTCTGTGTTCAGGGAGCTATGTATGTGTTGTCCTATCAGTTTGTGGAGAGCACCAATAGCTGTGGCAATAGCCTGAGTTGTTTATGGCTTCTACAGGGCCCCATGGACCAATAGTTCAGTTATATATAACACAGTCCTAGCACCAGGGGTTTCACTTGATATCAAGAGAGATCTAGTTGGGGCTTTGTCTCCCCTGCTATTTGGTAATTCCATTTAGATTTCTTTCATATCTATATATACTTTAAGATATTCTATTGTAGTAGGTTTCCATATGATGCTTCAGGTGGCCCTGAGTGTTAGCTGTCCCTCCATGTATTCATTCCCTTACCCACCCTCTTCTCTCCACCTCTCTGCTAATCCTACTGTTCTAGTCTTCACCTCCCCCCATCTTTCCATAACTATATATTCTATTTCCCCTGCTTTAGGAGCTCTTTCCCTTCCCACCTAGTTCCTTAGTCTATACCTAACCTTTGTAATTATATAGGTAGAAACATACCTATCCAAGGCTTAAAAGCTAACATCCGCATGTAAGGGAATACATGCCATCTTTGTCTTTTTGGGTCTGGATTACCTCACTTGAGAAGATTTTTTCTAGATATATTAATTTACCTGAAAATTTCATGATTTTTGTTTGTTTTAACAGTTGAGTAATATTCTACTGTGTAAAGTACCACATTTTTCATTATCCATTCATCCGTTGATCGGCATCTAGGCTGTTTCCAATTTCTGGCTATTATGAATGGGGCAACAATGAACATGGATGAGCAAGTGTCTCTGTAGAAGGATATAGAGTCCTTTGTGTATATGCTCAAGAGTGGTACAGCTGGATCTTGAAGTAGATCTAGCCCCAGCTTCCTGAGGAACCACCACACTGATTTCCATAGTAGCTGTACGAGGTTGCATTCTCACCAACAATGGATGAGTGTTCCTTTTACTCCACATCCTCACCAGCATGAGCTGTCATTTGTATTATTGACCTTAGTCATTCTAACAGGGTAAGATGAGATCTGAAAGTAGTTTTGATTTGCATTTCCCTGATGACTAAGGATGTTGAAATTTTCTTTAAGTGTTTCTCGGCCATTTGAGTTTCCTTTACTGAGAATTGTTCTGTTTAGATCTGTATCCCATTTTTAAACTGAGTTATTTGTTTTCTTGACACCTACTTTTTAGAGCTCCTTAAATATTTTAGGTATTAACCCTCTATTGGATATGTAATTGGTGATGATCTTTCCCCTTTCTGTAGGCTGTCGCTTTGCCTGAATGATGGTGTCCTTTGCTGTATAGAGCTTTTCAGTTTCATGAGGTCCCATTTATTAATTGCTGATCTCAGTGCCTGTGCTACTGTATCTTGTTTGGAAAGTCTTTTCCGGTATCAATGACTTCAAGGCTCTTCTCTACTTTCCCTTCTATCATTCTCAGTGTATCTGGCTTATGCTGAGGTCCTTGATCCATTTGGAGTTGAATTTTGTGCAGGGTGACAAACATGGGTCCATTTGCATTCTTCTACCTCTGGTTTGACCAGCACCATTTGTTGACAATGTTGTCTTTTTCCATTGTGGCCACAGGCACCTTTACCTGCTGAGCCATCTCATCAGCCTGTTACCCATCTGTGTTTCTAATTTAAGGTCTTATATACTTCTCCAATTTTGAAAACTTCTGCTTATTCTGTCCTCAAATATTTCTTTTCCTCCCTTCATTTATTCTTCCTTTCTCAGGACTCTTATTCTATGGGCATTAGCTCTTTTAAAAGACCATTAAACTTCCATATTCTGTGTCTCTTACCTTCTGTCACTAATACACTCCTGTTTTCTTTGGAAAGCAAACATCTGTGCCTCACAGCGTACAGATAATGCATTCTCTAGTTCACCTCTCATCCTTCAGTACCTCATCATTGATTCACTCTTACAATGATTTATGTCTCTTTTGGGTTCTGCATAACTTTCCTTTTCTTGAGGATTTTTATTATGCTTTAAACATTTTTGTTCTCTCTTGTACATCATTAGTGCTTCATCCAGTACAGATTGTTCAGCTTATCTTGTTTTTTTGTACTTGTACCTCAAGGAACTACATCCTTGACTGTTTCTCAGTAAAGCAGGAGAAAGCTAGGTTCTGTTTCTGCTCATCAGAGTGTACTTGGCAGTGGAGAGGGAATGTTCCTCAAGGAAGAATGACTTGGGTGCTGTAAGTCACCCCCATTACGCATTCTATGTTTTCTCTGCCACCTACTCAGCACCCACTTTCAACCCTCCCTATAGCTTAGCTAATGGAAGTACTTTTTATCAAGAGGGCTCTGAGCCCCTGTCATGGCTTCCGTGGGGTGTAGAGGAGGGGAGAGAGAAGAGAGAGCAAGCTTAAAGCCTGGCCTCTCGTTTGCTCTTGGGATTTCCTCCAGGGGGTTCTTCTCCATGGTTTCATCCAGAGCACAGGACAGCATCTGCTGTGGACTGCCATGATCCTCACTCCAGGACAATGCTTTCTGTTGCCCCTAAAGAGTCTACAAATTTCCATGTCAGGGGTGCAGATCCTTAATCTACTTTAGCTCCTGTCTGACATCTGGCTTAAAGGAAAATCAGTAACTAGTTCACTCTTTAGGGAGGATCAGCCAGGTACCTTTCTGAAAGCCCCCGAATACACACCCAGGTTTGCTGATAAAATGTGCTTAAGGAAGCATGTTAAGACTGAGACTTTCTTCCAGAAAGTTCTAGCTGTACAATGCCTGAAGAGGGTGTGCAGATGACTTGAGGTGGCAGCTTTATGCCACAATTTGAGAAAGAACATAGCCAGGGCTAGAATGACAAGGTGAGTTTTAACAAATTTTGTTGCCATCCAGAATGAAGACAAATTTTCACTCATTCTCTCCTTCTTCCCCTTTCACCTCTTCCCCTCCCTCCGTCTCTCCCTCTCCTTCTCCCTCTCCCTCTCTCTCTCTCTCTCTCTCTTTCTCTCTCTCTCTCTCTCTCTCTCTCTCTCTCTCTCTCTTGTGTGCACATGCAAGTGAATCTCCTCTCCTCTTTTTTCTTTTTTATCTCCTTCCCTTCCTGCATGTAAAATAATCCAGACCTATTTGGCCACAGCAATATGCATCCACTCAGTGGGACAAAAATAAAAGAGTATTTTCAGAAGGAAGTTTGGTGGAAGGGCAGAGAGAAACTCTTTCCACCATAGCTGGAGGATTATGTTTAGACAAGAAAGACTGATTTGACTCTGAAATAAAAATGTTGCCATGCAGTTTTCCAACAACAAAAGGTAGACTTATAAGAAAACACTATGGTTCTCTTTGTTCTTCTAATTATAATGTCCCCTCTGATTTCATTTCATGTGCTCCTTGCCAGAGCAAGCCAGATAATTGAAGAAAGACAGCCAGATTACTCCCTCCAAATTACCAATAGTCTACCAATGAAAAAGATCACCAAAAATACACAGTCCATTTTTATTTCCTAGTAAACAGAAATGTGCAGGGAACTATTCAGAAAATGTTATTTTATTTGCATTCAGCATTTATGTAAATCCACGAGAATAAGTGGTTTTCAATGACATCATCCTCCTTCCTTTCTTTCTAAGTCGATAATTAACTGCCGGGTACACTTTCCAAAAGGAGGGTTTCACCAAATAAGGGGCTTTGCGAGTGCAAATCACAGAGCAAGTAGCACACGATGAATAGAGAAATAAATTTACACCCCCCCAGGAAGGGATATACCTAAGTAACTGTGCCTTAGAAATAATACTTGCTAGTTCTTTTTT
This sequence comes from Peromyscus nudipes, assembly GCA_902168325.1. Taxonomy (NCBI): domain Eukaryota; kingdom Metazoa; phylum Chordata; class Mammalia; order Rodentia; family Cricetidae; genus Peromyscus; species Peromyscus nudipes. Next base: position 43,038 of record CABHPH010157922.1, read on the forward strand.
ATTTTCTTTTTTAGATCTTGCCAGGAGAGTCCAAAGAAAAACCGTTTTCAACTCCTGGTTCAATGGATGAATTTGAAATGAGAATGAGAGATGCTGTTAATCTTGGCTTCCGCTCAGGGCCCCGCCTGTTGTCTCTCTTCATCCTCCACCTAGACTCGTCCCTGGCCAGGCAAGACAATGAAATCATCCATCCTTAACTGATTACGTGAATCTCCCTGGGCTTCAGTCTGCACCAGACTACAGGGACAGACCCAGGAAGCAAGCAGCAGATCAAGGAATTGTCTGTCAAGACAGAAGAAACACTGGGAACTGTTTATGCTAATGGGAGCAATTTTTTCCTAGACTCACACAAAACTAGATTCCAAAACTCTGTGAGCACTTGGCAGAAAAGGTCCATGGATTTGTCTTTCCTGTTTACTCAAACTGTCTGCTTGTTTGACTGTTGTCTGTTTTGTCAAATGGGTGTCCTTTCTCTTTCTCCCTCTCACACCTCCACACACATATGGAGACTTGTGGCCACTGTGCTAATTCCCTCAAAGGCCACTAAGATCCCTATGATGGAACCTAGTGAATTACTTTGCCATCGAGTACACTGTAATGATCTCAATGTTTGATAATAATACATTCTGAAATATCTTCCCTTTAGTTAGAGACAACTGTATGCTGTACATGCTACAAAGCATTTTATATGTGCAGAAAAATCTTCGCATATTTCCTCAATGGCCACTGAACATGTGGACTGTTATTAATACCATTTCAAAAACTACAAAATAGTGGCATGTGAATGGTTAAGTGATTTCTCATTTCTCCAGTAGGGAGGAAGGATTCAGTTCTAGTTCATGTTGACGCCAAGCCTGTACATCCTCTATCCTCCATGAAGACACTTCTACTCTACAAGGTATGTCTTTGTCCCTCCATAGTTATGACATGTCTTCTGGATGTCTACACACACACACACACACACACACACACACACACACACACACACACACACACTTCAAGTGGACATCTTTAGGTCCAGCCTTGATGCCATCTCCAGGCTATTTCTAGCATTCCATCACTCAGCTCAGATGGCTCTAGTAAAATCCCTCAGACTTAGTGGTTCATACTCAGGAATTTATTTTCTCACAGTTCAGGAGATTGGAAATTGAAGTCAGCATCCCAGCATGGTTAGAAGTGAGGGCTTTGTGCTTTGTAGACAGATGGTTTCTCATTGTGTCCTCATGTGGCCTTTTTATCTCAGTGTAAATGCAGATCTCTGCTGTATTTTCTTCTTAGAAAGCCACCAGTTTAACTAGAATGGATTACCACCTTTACGGTATAATTCAACCCCAATGATCTCCTCAAGGCCCTTTTCCAGACACAGTGACATTGTAGGTCAAAGCTTCAGGTAGGAATTTGGGCATCAGAATTGAGAACATTACCTGTGTCCTCTAGCTCAGTCCCTTCTCCTTACCTCTAAGTCCTTGTCACACCCATTTCCCCAGATCTTCCCACAATCACTTCAGATTCAACAAATTCAAAATTTTGGACTCATTTCTCTGTCACATACATGTAATCACCCTTGTTTTACTTCAGACAAAAACTTACAGTAGCTTTTGAATTTTACTCAAACCTAGTCTTGGTTACCACAAAAGAACTTTGACCTTCAAAGTATGTTTCATAAAGTCCTCCAGTGCTTTCTTTCTACCACACTACCACATCCTCATCTCCTGTAACAATTACTATTCTTACACAACAAAACACCCCAAAACTCAATGTTCAAATAATTATTTAGCATTTACCATGTGTTTGTGGACTGGCTAGGGGGTTAACTGATTAAGGCTGCATTCAGCAAGGGCTTAGCCGCTCCTGGGCTTGTTAAACACAGATTAGCCAAGTTTTCGTCTTTTAGTGAGGATGGCATCCTGCCTAGTCACACAACAATATAAATGCTTCTCAAATTTTTGTTCGTATCATCCCTACTCAGACTCTAGCAACCAAAGCAAATGGCCCAGCTAAGTTACCACAAGTCTCTAGCCCAGGGTTAGAGGACAGGCCCTAAAAGGGAGAGGAGTACATATTGGAAACAGCGATGCTTCCCACCACGGCTTCTCGTTCTTATATTACAACACACAGCTCTTAGTGGCTTTCAGTGACTGTAGCGTGATCACGACCCCTGCTTCCAGTGTACATGTTCCAGGTTGCCCTTCCACCAGGGACCACTTTTGTCATAATAGTCATCTGTTCTGAAGTGATGGGTGGGTTAATATCTTTTTCTTGTCTTTCACAGACCCTCATAATTTGACCACTATTTACTTAATATATAGCTTTCACTCTAATTATATGATACTCCAGTATTTCATGAGCATCTTTTAGTTATGCTCATCTTATTGCCTTTGTTCATACAGCCTTTCTTGCCTGACCTGCGGTCTTCTTTTTCCAATCCTCATGACTTCTGTCCCTTAGGTAATTTTTCCCAACATATGCTGTGGATATCACTCTGTATAAATAAAATGCTGATTGGCCAGTAGCCAGGCAGGAAGTATAGGCGGGACAAGCAGAGAAGAGAATTCTGGGAAGTGGAGGACTGAGGCAGAGAGACGCTACCAGCCACCGTGAGAAGAAGCAACATGTTAAGATACTAGTAAGCCACAAACCATGTGGCAACTTATAGATTAATAGAAATGGGTTAATTTAAGATATAAGAACAGTTAGCAAGAAGCCTGCCACAGCCATATAAGTAATATAAGTCTCTGTGTGTTTACTTGGTTGGATCTGAGTGACTGTGGGACTGGCGGGTGAGAGAGATTTGCCCTGACCATGGGCCAGGCAGGAAAACTCTAGCTACAAATAGTGCCCAGTGGGTTGGCAAGAGTTTCCACCTATAACCTGAGAAAAAAGATTCTAAAACAGAGCTAAAAACAGCTTCCTAGTTGTCTCTCTCAAGTTAGCAGCAGCCTGCGGGCTTGACCTACACTATGTTACACAGAGATGTCTCCAAGCTGCGCACTATGCTGTGTGTTGGATATAGTTTTTGCTAGTTAAAAAAAAAAAAGAAGTTTCTGGGCTACACGCTGCTTTGATAAAAGCATAGACCCACTGTTTCTAAGAGTTGATGGCTCCCAGAGCTGGTGGTAAATGTACCACTACCATGTTGGGAAGCTGAGGTGGGCAGAGCCAGCAGCCAAACGTTTCAGTCTTAGAATGCTGCAGTTAAAGCAATAGGTCCACAATAAGACAGATTCAGATGGAATAGTTTACAATGTGTGTAAAATATAGGTAAACTTGAAAGAGACAAAAAAAAAGGTGACATATACAGTTATATAAAGAAATACACAGTTTTAAAAAAATAAAGTCTTTAAAGAGACAGTAAAATTAATATAAAAAAATAAGCCACATAAAGATGGATATCACACAGAGAATCTGGATTATGTTGTCTTTGATATTCTTAACTGCAGAAAGACATTTGATTGTAAGAGCTGTTGAGTTAAGCCAATCTGTATATTTTAAAGTTAACTTGACTTCAAAATTTGGATGTAAGGATATGTTGCTTTGGAAAGGAGGCTCTGCTTTTGTTTCCACAGAAATCCAGAGACTATGGATTTGTTCCAGATTAAGATACATTAGGTTTGACTAGCCAAGACCCCCTGAAAGGTCTCCGATGACACCATGGCCCAGATGATCCAACATCCAGAACAGTTTCAAGGCAACTGGCTCAGACGATACACCCTCACAGACTACTCTATAATCCTAAAATTGTCTTTGTGTTCCCATAAAATACAGTGCCCCCATCCAGCAGGAAGTAGTATGAGAAGCTACGCCCAAATTCCCAAATATACCAAGTTGGCTTTGGAGATGGAATTGACTCACTCCTTCTCTAAACCCACGTAAGGTTGAAAGATTCTTGTGTCCCATATCAGAAGAGCCCTCTGGTGTGGGACAGAGAAAAACCAATATTTTTATTTAAAACAGGTTGGTTATAAATGCAATCTCTTTCTGAAGAAGGAAAGGGGATATGATATAGATATGATAAGATCAAAGGGTAGATTAATGAACCTACTTTTAAAGAGAAACTTGTTTAAAAATGTTTTACATTGCTATGAATTTTAGTTTATTGGTACAAATTTAAAGTTAATTTTATTATACTGTATGTGTATTTTTACTCTCTTGTTTAAGGTGTTATGTTTATACAACTCATTTAAATTGCAATGGAACAATTCTATGATAGTCAAACTTATAGTCATGTTAAGTTTTCTAGGTATACATAGATATATTTCAGATAGATAGGTAATCTTCAAATACTTCAAAGACCTACAGAATACAGCATTTAAAATGTTTAAAAAAATTTAGACTTTCTGGACAATGAGACATGTCTGCTCCTGGCAGCACCAATTTACTTCAGAGAGGAGGATGGGCATCAAAGACACTCCATATGGAGTTTATCTTCTTCTTGGCAAAAATAGCCATTTGGGCAAGAAACTGTTCTTGCTTGGACTGCTTGATCGACTGGACATGCAGGACCCATAGGAAGGTGACCACTGAACTTTGCTTGACAAAATGGTCCTTCAGGTTCCGGCTTCGCAGAGGAAGCTGCCAGACATTCTATAGGACATAGAGAAAAATGACTGGGAGACTCCAAGCCTGTGGGCTGAAGACAGATGCCCCAACTTTACAAAGGAACTTTGGAGAACTGTCCAGGCTGCCAGCTGTCTCTGTCTACTCTCGCAAGGCTTCTGAAAGTTGCTTGCATCCTTCTCCCATTTCTCAGGTAGTATTATATCTTTCTGAGGTCATTGATGTAGTTGAAGACTAGATAGTTATAATTTTCCTTAGTTATGATAAAAGATAAGTTAGATATGAAACCTTAGACTCACAAAGATAGGATATCTTCTTTAATTTTGCCAAATAAAAATAGACTAGATATTATAAATAGAGTAGATATTGTAACTGTAATTCTTGCTTGATAATTGTTTTGTTATATGTAATTTTACTATGTGAAAGTTAAAACCTTCCTTTTTGGAAAAAAAAGAAAAAGAGAAGTGCTGTGGATATCGCTCTGTATAAATAAAATGCTGATTGGCCAGTAGCCAGGCAGGAAGTATAGGCAGGACAAGCAGAGAAGAGAATTCTGGAAACAGGAAGTCTGAGGCAGAGAGATGCTGCCAGCTGCCGCCATGAGTACCAACATGTGAGATACTGGTAAGCCACGAGCCATGTGGCAAGGTATAGATTTATAGAAATGCATTAATTTAAGACATAAGAACAGTTAGGTAGAAGCCTGAGCCATTAGGCCAAACAGTTTAAATAATATAAGAGTCTGTGTGTTTATTTTATAAGTGGGCTGCAGGACTGCCGGGCCTTGGCAGGAGAGAAACTCTCCAGCTACAAACATATATCCCTTTTAGGATATCAATCAATTTATTACTTCTCCCAGTGAGGTGTGATGATCATTATCTCATCCACTAAACATTTTCCAAGTATTTACCAGGAGCCAACGTTGTGCTAAATGTTAGCGATAGCAGAACAACAGGAATTCAGTCCAGGACCACATGTTGACTTCTTGAAGAACATTATGGCATCAGAGTGCTTCAGAGGCATGAATATATGCCACATTTGAGGGGCTGGGACTTAAGCGCTGTCTTAGAAAAACATAGTAAGATATTTTCAGGCAGAGTTGCCTATGGTGAAACTTGTATGGTGGGAGTTATTCAGGTAGAAATGGATTATTGAGATGCATTTAGAGTAGAAAATGCTAAGATGGGAAAGAAAGAGCCACTGCCTTTGGAGAGCTGCTCATGATTCAGGATGTTCAGAAAATTCTAGAAGACAGACAGAGGAGGGAATAAAGACTAGTGAAGAATTCACCCCAAAGGAAGTGGGGAGCTGGTTAGCATGTTTAAGTAGGAGCATCTCTAGTGTGAGGTAAATAGCTGTATTACTAATTTGAGGAGCATGATGGGAGTAGACAGAAGGCAAGGGAAAGACAGTGAGGATGGTGGAAGAAAGGGGGGCAGGCACGGACTGATAATTTAAGAATAGTACTTGGTTCAGATCTCCCCAAACAGACAGGTAAGGAGGATCTTCTAGCATTCCTGCACTCACTCTATGCAGGTCAGCAGTCTTGCAGAGTAGGGGTGGGTTTAAACTGGGGTATGCCTGGGAGGAGCACTGTGGGCCATGTTATCCAGCTCCAGATCAGCCTAGTTATACTTATCAGAGGTGGAACCAAAAAATAATACTATAGGCACCTGGGAGCTCTTGTCACAGTGGACCTAGACAGTGACAGTCGCAGCAATGGGTCAACCCACTTTGTCTATCGGGACATTTTCTGGAAGGCATGGCACACCCCTGCTTATGTGACGATGCCAGACGAATAGAGATTCACTGAGCGAGACATTGAAGAACTCGAAACAAAGAGAGTCAGTCTTGTGCGTAGCAATGCTTCTGTTCTCTGACGAGAAACCAAAGTTAATATTCGTTCGTGTTATCTTAAGGAATAAGATTCCCTCTGCTAAAAGAGTAATCAAAATATACACTAGGTTTTAAAAATGAAAAGCTGACTTCTGTGGTGTCTATATTAATATCAGTGATATTGGAAGATTTGTCCTAAAAGAAAATAAAGCAAGTGGATTCAAATGACCAGTTTTTCAGGGAGAGAATCTTACTGGACGGTTGGCAGTGTATGTCATTAGTGGTGAGGCCAGCCATCCCAGGCCTTTAACAGTGTCAAGGGCTGTTCGCTTACCTAACAGGGCCCCTGCAACTGTGGTAGGTGTGCTCACAGGGACTCTGTTCAGTCTAGTTTTAAAGGTCTTAGGCTTCAAAGCTTTAATCACCTCCTTTAGAAGATTCTTCCCTACTATCATAAGAAGCATGTCCTTAAGGGAAATTTGCTGATACTTAACCCATATTTTACTTGTTATAATTTCCTATTAGCCTAATTAATACCTTTCTCTGAGCCATTCCTTGTGACTCATCCTTCAAGTATCACCTTTTCCTCCGCCACACTTCTGCCGTCAGAGCCCTTGCATGTGGACAGTTATTCTGGGTCTCTAGTCAATCTTAATTGTTAGGAAATGTTTAAGCCTGTAGTACTAATAAATCAGCTCAACATATAATTAGAGGCTTAACTCTGTGAGAAGACACAACCTATTTGTTAATAATATCACTTAGGTCTTTTTAAACATTCTTGCCTAAAATAACTGAGTCAAATTAGCAAGTAGCCTTAAAAAATGTCAAAATAATGGCCTTCTAGGACATGATGAGCCTAATTCTTTCACCAAAAGCAAAGAGCTAAGAATGTGCTATAATTTCCTGCCAGTTATTCCCGAGGCTAATTGACTCTACTTCTCTAAATCCAGCTAAAATTCAGGTTGCATTAATATTACTAATATGCTGAATACATTCCTTTAATCCGCCAAACCACATACATTTTACAGATGTATGTCAAAACTTAGAGAAGTTCTGTAACATGCCTGGTACCACACTCTAGAAAGTGACACATCAGGAGTTTTTAAAGTAACATAATTTGCTGACCCTAAATCCTGACCTTTTAAAATGTCACTCACCTCACATGAGGTACAATGATTATGGATTACTTAGTAGGCCTGTGTCTCTCTACCACACGAGAATGTCTGCTTCCCGTATTTTTTATGTGCCATGCAGCACATGGGCATGATAATTAGAATGTTTATGAATATATGTAGATGGATCTTAAAAGGTCTTATTAATAAAAACAAACACGGAGACAGGTATTGGGGTGAACGCTGAAAAATCAGAGAAACAGAACAAGCCATATCCAACCTCACCTTGCCAACTTCTCAGCTGATCTTGTTTCTTCAAACTGAAAGTATCTGAGTCCTCACCTGAATGGATCTCAGCTGAACTGCTGCTAAAAGCTAAAAGCTTAAAAAGCCTCTAGTTCCTGGTCCTCACACCTTATATACTTTTCTGCTTCCTGCCATCACTTCCTGGGATTAAAGGTGTGTGTCACCATGTCTGACTGTTTCCAGTGTGGCTTTGAACTCACAGAGATCCAGATGGATCTCTGCCTCTGGAATGTTAGGATTAAAGGTGTACATGCTACCATTTTCTGGCCTCTATGTCTATCTAGTGGCTATTCTGTTCTCTGGCCCCAGATAAATTTATTAGGATGCATAATATATTGGGGGATAAATATCACCACATATATATGTATGTGTATATATGTAAATACATATGTAAAAAAGCCACAAAATTCAAATTTTCTACCTACTTCACTTATATTACCTCCCTCTCTGTGTTTGTGATGGTGTGGATTGAATGGAAAATATCCCACAGGCTCATACCTTTGAGAAATTGGTCCTCAGCTGGTGGCATTGTTTTGAGAGGCTGTGGGTTAGCGATAAGTGGGTTGTCGGGGGCAGGCCTTGAAGTTAAGATGTGCTTGTTGTTCTGAGTTCTTTGCTCCCTGGTCTACTAGGACGTGAGGAGCAGTTGTCTCATGTTCCCACTGCTACAGATGAAACCACCTCAGCAGCCATGACTTTCTTCCATAACATAACAGACTATATTCTCAGAATCCCTAGACCATAATAAACCTCTCTCCCCTGTCAAGGATGTAATCATGAAAAAAGTAACTAATACATCTGATTAGTTTCCCTGTTGGCTCTGTTGTAATCACTTCACTGGGTACCAGTAATGTACCAGCCATGGAAGGGCAAGATGGTGAAAATGAGGTAGGAATTAATTGACTGCTCTGACTTGTCTTCATTTCCATCTCTGGTTCATTGCTGGTGTCAAAAGGAAGAAGAATACATACAGTTCTTCAAGCAGGACAGAAGAGCCCAATTCCTACTGTCTACCCCACAGGTAACCCACACCTTCCAGGGAACTACTCCTCTTGCTGTTGACCCAAAAGTGTGGAAATTTGTCCACCTCTACCTTGTCTGCATTAACATAGAGGAAAAAGGAGGAGAATGTCCCTGGAGCTCTTTTTCTGGAAACTTTGCAAGGTTAAGGTGGAGGCTCAGAGGGAGCATGATACTTCTTCATTAGCACTCCCTTAACTCTTGGAGTCAGGCTTTGGGACACATACTCTGCAGCACTATGTCCGTGTCTCCCATAGTGATGTGTGGAGGAATTTAAGCAGATCAAAATAGGAAAATCCAGCACTAGCCTGGATACCAGGAACCACATGGTTCTAGGGTCGGTACTAATAAAGCCATTTTTCTTACCAAACGACTGCCAAAACTAATTTTCTGGGAAAAGGCATGGTATGGATAATTTCATATTATATAATTTATATTATGTATAAACTAATAATAGAAAACAGTGGAACTATGTCCTACATTGGGGTTAATTTATAAGGCAAAAAGGACATAGTGTCAAAAGTGGTCATTGAAATATCTCACATGGAAGATAAACAGCACTAATATAGACTTTGATGACAATTCAATTTCTTTAATATATGTTCAGATGAAGTAGTGAACTTACATATAGGAATCTTGCTCTATGAAAAATGAATACCTTTAAATACCATTGCCACACATGGTGAGAAAAAAACTCTGGAATTCTGAGAGGCACAACCTGAGAGAAAAACATGAGCATAGTTCTACCTCAGACTTACTCTAACGCCTACACCCAGTGAGGAAAGTGACATATAGAAATGATCTTTCTCCATCCTTTGTGATATATATAATCAGGCCTCTGTATCCATGAGTTCTGCATCTATGGACTCAGTCAACCACGGATCAAAGATATTTTTAAATTGCATAGGCAGTGAGCAGGTACAGACCTCTTATCTTTACTCCCTAAACTATATGGAGTAATGACTATTTATAAAGAACTCACACTGTAGATCTAGCTCTGATAAAGTATATGGAAAGATGTACACAGTTTGTGAGCAAATATTAGGGTAGTTTATATATGAGACTTAGGGAAGTTTCAGATTTTAGTATGCCTGAAAGTTCTGGAACCATTCCCATACAGATAACAAAAGATAGCTGTGTGTATTTTTGGCTTGAGTGTGCACAGTTGCCTTCTCTTACATAAAATGCACACATGTTGCAACTTCCTTACAAATGGTGTAGGTTCACATTATTATAGATCCTCAAGGTACCCTGTTAAGGTAATCCCAACAATACAATGGCATTACCAATCAGTGTTCAAACCCATTGTGGTCACTATAGTTTTAATGGCTCCCCCCCCCTCCACTATTCTTAAAGTAGGAAAAAGCTCTAAGTAGGGTCTGGGAGATCTAGAATTATGCCCAAACAATATAGGAAATTGTGATTATCCCATGACCACAGTGCTGGTATTCTACTAATGTCTGGATGGACACAAGGACTGTGTTTGTTTACCACCATAAGACTGGCATTGGTTTGAAGTCAAATTTTTCTCATAAAACATCTGTTCGATATTTTAAAAATGAAGATTAATTTTCATGGCCCAGTGAGATGGCTCAGTAAGTATGGTGCTTGCTACCAACCCTAACAATGTAAGTTTGATCCCCAGGGCATGGTAGAAATTTGTCCTCATTCCTCCACACCCATGTATGATGGAATGCACATGTCCATGCATGTGTGCATCTACACACACGTAAACACAGACACAAACAAAAATTAAGATAGCTTTTAAAAATATTAATCATCACTTTTAAAAATGCCATGCATCCTGATAATTCCCAAATCTTGAACAATTTATTTATAAGTGCAGATGGTGTTGAAGTAGGAATGATAAAGAGAATGCCTCGTATGTATTTTAGAAGTTCAGTTGAAATCTTCTATATATTATTTACACTAAGGTCTATGCTACTTATACCTATTTTATTGATGAGAAGACCCTAAGATTATTCTAAAGGTCAGTTGACTAAACTCCGAGCCAAATGCTAGTCTTTGACTCCAAAGTCCATCCTCACAGGGATGCTGGAAAAAAACACCCAGAGTGATTACAACATGCTTTGCAAAATCAAATACACTAAGCAAGAACTGATCATATCAGTTTCTTGCACACGAATGGTACCCAAAATGAACTTTAAAACTCACTAAACCTGTTTTCCTATCATGCAATCCCTCTTCTTAGCACTCCTAAATATGCAATGTCATCTTTAATGTATTGTAACCTGAATGGATCATAGCTGGTTCTAATGGTCCTACTGCTTGGATAAATGATGCTTAAAATTAAATTTAATATTCACTTAAGGGAAATATCATGCTTTATAATTAATTACAATTTCCAAAAAGCATTTAACTTTACAAACTCTAAGACAAGTGATCAAGATTAACGCTGACAGTGATGAGACATATTGATAGTATCCTTGATATAATGGGATAAAACTGTTACTTTAACCTCATAGTCTATCTTCGCAAATACGTGAGAAAAACATTAGAAAAATCTCAACTGGGGACATCCTACAAAATACTATGTGTATATATACTTGTGAACTATACGTACTCTTGAATACTCAATGCCATAACAAATCTAGAAAGTCTAAGGCATTGTCATAGTTGTGAGGACTCTAAGGACATGTGATCATGGTGAGCAAATGTAGTGTGTTCTCCTGGATGGGATCTTGAAGTAGAACGAAAGAAGACATTGGGTAAAAGCTAAGGAAGTCTGGGGGGGGGGGGAGCATGAACTCTAAGAATAGTGCAGCAATGCTGGCTCCTCAGCCACAGAAAATTATGTGGGAGGCAGATGCGAATCTCTGTACTAACTACACAATTCCTTAAAAAAAAAAACTATGTTCTTTATAGGATGCTAATTAAGATAATAAACAGAAGGGACATGAGACAGAATTTGCCTTTAATAAATTCCTTAAAATTTATATTCTTCTGCTCCTGTTCTGGTGTTGCTTGAAAAAACTGAAGAACAGAGTCACAAAATCATTTTTTCTTATTCCCAGGATATGTCTTTTCTTGGGGAAAAATGCATTAGTCGGTAAGTTAGCCTTTTCCCGCCTTGGCTTTATAAACAGAGATTAAGACACAACTATTTTCTTTAGCTTTGTTATTGATTAGAGATATTTAAAAGTCATCTAAAAATAAAATCAGTTAAAAGTATTGTATGTAGATTCAAAAGAAATCTGATCAGTGAAGACTGGACAGGTAAATCTAATCTTATAGAAAAATTAACTTTTTAGTAAAAATATTCCTAAAATTGCCAAAAAAAGTCATCTGTCAGTTGTAAAATGAATCAAATGCTACCTTGAAGTAGGCATCTAAAGTTTAATGAACAGATATAGATAGACAGTACATAGGAAGAATTATGGTAGGGCTGGCGTTCTAACATCAGAGCTTTTTTAAGTATTCTGTTTCAAATGCTGACCAGATTTGATTAGCCTGTGAGTAAAGAGGCCGATCTACTACGGTTTTATCCCCCCTTTTAAAATTTTCTTCATACACATGAGCACAAACTTTAAGCTTGCTCAGATGCCAGAACATGCTGACACAGGCTGGGGGCAGAACTGCAGAGACGGTCCACACCCAGGCTCCTGCAGTCTTCTTAAAATCCAGGACACGGTGTGACCCAGATGTACAAATCAGGGTTTGATGAATCAGCCCCTCCATGCAGGAAACACATCCTTGGCAACCTGGCTAGGTGTCAAGGTGAGAGAAGTGACTGCCTAGGGAGAAGACATCCAGGCTACCACATGTACAGACTGGCTCTGCCCAGGATGTGGGGAGTTTGGCTTTGCTTAGAATTAGGACCAGAATTTAGAATAAGCCAACTTCTCTAATATCCTAAGAGTGCGTACATTTTTTTTTTAAGATTCTAGGTGCTGGGTTTTCTGTACATACAAGCTCTGCCCCTATACACCAGCCTGGAACTCTCTGTATTAACACAATTGCTGCATGTAGAGGTAAAAATGTGAAGTAAAGTGAGTTACTCAATTCAGAAATAAGCTTATGTGTAAAAACCATTGCATATGTAAGCAGAACATGTACTCACAACATAGCCCACGTGATTACAGGTTCTCAAAAGGAAATGAGATTGTGTTTACACAGAAACTAGGCAGCCTGGGTAACTTACTGCCATCACTTGTGTTCTGTAATCTGTGTTTTTTGTTATTGGTTCCCACTTCAAGCAAATGGGCTGTGGAAGGATCAGGAAACAAGAGAACCCAGTAGGTCCACTCTCTGACCCAAGGTAATATCTGAGTGTCTTTCATCTCTCAGGCAGGTCCCAGGGACTTGGGTGATGAAGATCTGACTCATGGTGGATACTCACAAGAATTTATGAGACAAAAATACAACGGACTTTATATCTTCACTTCAAATACTTTATGACTTGGGGGTTGTAGACCAAGTTCCAGTTTCTTCAGTCTTCTTCTCTTTTGTACTGCCTTACTGCTTCTATCCCAGAGTCCACTCTCTACCCATCTCTATGACAGCTGTGAGTAGAGCAGAGCCACAGTCTAATGCTCTCCTGTTAACTGTAGAGACATGCATGGCATTTCTGCTTTAGAGGTTTAAAGTGCCGTAGGAAAGATGACATCAGGAAAGAATGTAATAAGTATGGAGAAGGTTGTAAAGGCCTAACAACCTATGCAAAATTCTTTCTGGCACAGTCTGTAGCTTGCAGTTGGAGAATGACACCCTTTGGCTTTTATTTCTTCTTCATAAGTGTAAAGCTTAGAATAAATAATAAGGAAAAACTGATTAGTTTGGTATTTGTGGGCAGCATTTCAGTTTAGGGAAGTATCAGGTATATGCTACCAAATTTGATGGGCATTTTCACAACCCAGGAACCAACCCCCATGGGTTTTATCACTGGGAGAATAATGCCCGCCCCTAGCATTTCTGTAGAATGTTGAGTCAATATACTGAAAAAGAAGAATAATATGGCATATTTCATCTCTCCAACTCGTTTCTACTGTTCTACTGATGAAAGTCACCTGAATTCATTGAGTATACAAACACGTCTCTGAAGCACATCCATAAGGTTCTGTGGCTTGGTTTGCAATTCCATTTTCAGTGCCTTAATCCATAATGTTGCTGGCACTCAGCATTCACCTAAATGTCCTTCCTCACCCGTTCCTCAGACCAAAAGCTCATCCAGCAGAGCTGCACTGACACTGTGTTCTGCAGAGTCAGCAGAATGGTCTACTAGCTTTAATTCCGACTCTATGCTAAGAAGGTCTATTTTCTCTTTTCTCTAGTGGCCAGCTTCACACATAATCCCAAGACAGCGATAGGCATATGTGGAAATAAAGAAAAGAATATGTTCTTAAAATTGAGATGCCTTGCTTACAGCTCTTCTTATAATTGTGGTAACTCAGGGTTATGTCCACCCAGAAACCCAAATTTCCCTGACACAAGTCTCGATGCCTTTAGTTTGGGGACATAACGAAAAACCCTTACCTTACAATTCACATTTTTATGTATGACATATGAATCCACACGTTGAAATTTTTGTATTTTAATCTTCATTGCCACCGTCTTATAACATTTTAATAATGTCTCTATTGTTTTGTATTCTGTATACCTGACTTCTGAGGGAAAGGACATATTCATGTACATAATTTACTAATTGCTGTGACTTGCAATTGGGTAGGGCTTTTCTTTCTTTACTTTTTTTTTTTTTTTTTTTTTTGTGTTTTTTAAAGCAGGGTTTTCTTTGTGTAGCTTTGCGCCTTTCCTGAAACTCACTTGGTAGCCCAGGCTGGCCTCGAACTCACAGAGATCCACCTGCCTCTGCCTCCCGAGTGCTGGGATTAAAGGCGTGCGCCACCACCACCCGGCTCTTTCTTTACTTTTTAAAACTTATTTTCTACAATTTTTCTTATGTTAACCCCTCTATCAAATGAATACAATAATACATTGGAATAATCCTCCATGTTTCAAGTTTGTATTTCTAGCATAAGTTGGATAGGTTGTAACAGCATAGGCAACAATAAAATGTTATTAAATCACAGAGGAGCTTCCTTTAGGATAAATGCCCCTTTGTCTAGCCTTCTATAAATGTCAATGGAGAATTAATACTGAATGACATAATGGTAAGATCTTAGTACTTTGTATTATATAACAGTAAATGACAGGGTGGAATTGAACAAGCCTGCTTATGGTCATTCATTACTAACTTGGAGTTTTAATTCAGAAGACATTTATTCTGTCCTAATTACAGTGATTAAAAAGATTTTCTAAGAGTATGCAACTATGTGGAGAGGGAAAATAGTATACTTTATATTAATGAAATATTAATTGAGACAGTCTTTACAACAATCTTACCTAAAGTTTAAATGGAGCTTATTATCAACAAATAATGCTAGAACAACTTGATATCCATATGAAAATGAATGGGACTGGACTCCTATTTCACACCATGTACAACGCTTCAGTCAACATGGATTACAGACCTTAATGTGTGAGTAACATTTTCTTAGAAAGCATCAGTATAAATCCCGATGACCTTAGGTTACACAATGGTTTTCAGATGGGAATCCATGAGCATAAGTACTAAAAGAAAAAAAAATTAGGCAGCTGCATTTCAGCAGCATTATTTTTTTCTTCAATGTACACTGTCATCGAAGTGAATGACAACTCTCAGAATGAAATTATTTGTAAGTCATGTGCCTAATAAGAAACTTATATGCAGAATATATAAAGAACTTATAAGTAGCTCACATCTTTGATTTCAGCACTTAAGAGGCAGAGGCAGGTTGATCTCTATGAGTTTGAGGCCAGCCTGGTCTACATAGTGAGTTCCAGGACAGCCAGAGCTACATAGTGAGATCCTGTCTTCAAAACCAAAGAACTCATAGAACACAACAATAAAAAGACAGCCCCATTTTTAAAATAATCAAATTATTTGACATCAAAAGTCTGCAAAAAGAAATACAAGTGTCTAGTGAGCTAGTGAGCTCATAAAGTAGATACACAATGTCATTAGTCACTAGTGAAAATGCAAAATTAAAGCCAAAGTAAAACAACTTTTCATCCATTAGGATGGCCATTTAAAAAAAAGGAAAATGCCAAGTCGCAGCAAAGATGTGGAGAAAATGGAATCATCATATATTGCTGTTGGTAATACAAAATGGCATAGCCCTTTAAAACCAATTTGACAGTTCTTTTAAATATACAAACATGCTAATGTAAATGTAAAAGCGTAAATGTTAGAAGTGATGGCTCCATTCTTGCTGCATGTAGAGATAAAAATGAGAAATGTCTCCCATAGGTTCCGATGTTCCAGTGTTTGGTCCAGTGTTGGTTGTGCTATTTGGGAAGGTTTTGGAGGTGTGGCCTTACTGGATGAAGTATGTCACTGGGTGCAAGAGCTGTGACTATTGAGCCTTCCTTGCCTTACCTCCAGTTTGCTCTCCGCTTTGTGCTCACAATAAAAAGATGAGCACTCTCAGTTCCCTGCTCCCGCCACTTGCTGCCACACCTCCCCAACATGACTGACTCTTGTCGCTCTGGAACCGCAAGCTAAAATAAACCCCCTTTTCCTTAAGTTGCCTTGGGTTATGATGTTTTATCACAGCATCAGAAAAGTAACTAAGACACCGGGCCTTCCGCAGTTATATCCCAAGAGCAATGGAAACATGTCTATAAAAATTCAAATTAGTCAAAATATAGACACTGCCCAAAATGTACATAAACTGACAAATTAACAAAATATAGTTAGTAGACATGCATAATTATATAATATTTGTCCATAAAATGAAAAATTATATTGA
Organism: Peromyscus nudipes; assembly: GCA_902168325.1. Classification (NCBI taxonomy): domain Eukaryota; kingdom Metazoa; phylum Chordata; class Mammalia; order Rodentia; family Cricetidae; genus Peromyscus; species Peromyscus nudipes. The sequence continues at coordinate 59,677 of CABHPH010157922.1, forward strand.
TATATACATACATATGTAGTTAGATGAACTCTGAAAACGTATTGGGGAAAGAAGTTAAACACAAAAGGTTAATGTCATATAATAAGTACTGGAGTTCTTTCTGAAGTAATAGAAATGTTTTAGAATTAGTGGTGGTGGTTGCAAAAGTGCAAATGCAGTAAAATCATGAGCTTTACACTTTAAAATGGAGAACTTGATGCCACGGAAGGTAGGTATTCGAACTATCTGTACTTAAAGGGGAAAAATACAGTGGTTGGGAAGGGCTACAGACTTTATTAAGAAGGAGGTGGTGTGGGGTTGATCAGCTCAGTGGTTCTCAAACCATGGTCTGCAGCTCTGCAGTATGAGCCTTACCCAGAAGCAAGTTTAGAGATGTGCTTTTCAGGTTACACCTAGCTACTGAGTCAGCGCCCCCAGGGCTGGGCTCAGTGACCTGTTTTAGCAAGCACTCCAGGTGACTCTGAGGCTCACTCCAGTTTGAGAGCCGGGGGGTAGTTACAGTTTCTAAAACATAATTGTTCCACCACTCACTAGATGTGCTGCCTTTGGCAAATTTCTTGACCTTTCTACATCTTAAATTATTCATCTGGAGAAATAGTTCCTTACAGGGTTACTGTGAGGATCAGATGTTTTAACACAGGGGATGTGCTTGAAAATCAGGGCCAGTCATTTCATGAGTAGTAAAGTCAGCAGTTACACATCGGCACTAAGCTGATGTGAGGCACAAATATACATCCTCTAGAAGAGCAGAAAATGAATCACATACACACATGTGTGTTTTCCTGTAGTGACATTTTTTACCAAGTTAAAAGCAGAAGAAATTTTAATGTATTTTATTCCATCCAATGTATCAAAAATATCATTTCCGCACTTAACACAAAGTTTTGAGCTATTTCATACTCTATCTTTTCATATTAAGTCTTTAATCGGTCAAGGTCCAGTATATTTGGGGGTGTGTCTCTATTTGGAATCTCCAAATTTCAGTTGCTCAGTATCCTTCCTCGTGTAGCTGTGGCTACAGAATAAGCTCAATTTAAACCTCTCTTTCTGAGGTTCTTCAATATTTAGACATGTAGGCTATGCTGGAGAAATTGGCCAGGTGGTGGCCTACCATGAGAGCTTTTTCCTGACCATCTTAACAGGAGATATTGGGTTGCACATAAGCCTGAACTGACCCATCTCTTCAGTTATGTATTGCTTTACAAGAACAGCCAGCGATCTATCTGAAAAGAATGTTAACGAAGTCACATGTTACATCCAGGCTGTCCTGTGTGGCACACTGTTGTATCTGCAGAGTCTAATGTATCCTGTCTGAAACACAGCAGACACTCAAACTTTTTTTTCAGTTAATTAATGAGCACCAACAGTGGTTCTTCTAACTTATTGAATTGCCATCTTTTAAACATCTGAAAAGTCTAACAGCTCTTTTACTATTACTTCTCACAATCAAATTGACTTTGCTTTCTAAATTGATGTTTAAGCCCCCAGCTACCTTTAAGTGTTTGCCAAACCCTTAGTAAAGACAAGTTTACAAAGGTCATGAACCTATAATAGAATTGCTAACATGTTGGAGTTTTATTACAATAAACACACATTCTACATATGCACAAACATTAAGAATTACATGTAAATTTAGACATTTCTTATTGCTACTTTAAAAAAGAAAAGGAAGTAAATATTCAGAGTTCTAATACTTACGATTCTGCCAACATTGTCAATAGCAGTGACTGTAGCATATGTTGATATGATAGCAACCCACCATGCTAGGTCATGCTGGCATTATTAAACATCACCCCTGGAACACTGGAACAGCCACACAGGAGCACCAGGCGAGGGGTGGGTGAGTAGCTTCCAGGGAGGCTGACATCTCATGGTTCATGAATTACAAATTAGTATAGCTACTAAGCTTTTCATATTTTCAAAGCAGAAAGTTGAGGGCAATTGGCTGAGAGAAAAAGATGTGGTCCTTGTCACAGCCTAGAAAGCATCTCTGACTTCCTATCGTAGCATTCTCTCCCCAAGGCCTCCTTCTTGCTCTTCAAACACAGCAGGTTCGCAGGTACTCCCCTCTTGGAATGTTCTTGCTTTAAAATGTCCTTAGCTGTCTCTGCATTTCCTTCTAGTCTTGCTGAAGCCCTCTCCGTATCCATGAGTTCTGTTCTCCATTGTTAAATACTCCAACTCCAATTCTTCCTTTTGCTTATCCTGCCTATTTTAGCATTACTGCCTCTAATTGAAGATACGGCGGATGGTGTTGACACTTCACTGTTTCTCACACCAAAATGTAAACTTGTCTGTTTGTTTATTCAAGTGCCCAGACCTGGAGAGTGACTGACACATAGTGGGCACTCAATAAACCTTTGCACGATGAATGAACAAATTAGTTCACGGATAAAGCAGGCTCCGAACCTATGTTTCTTTTCTCTGTCACTATTTACTCTGCTACAACATTTTAATCAGGTAGGTTTTGCAAGTATGCCAAACTTTCCCAACCTGTTCGCTGGGCTTGCTTAGTTAAGGATTCTGTCTTTGGGAATTTATTCTTCTGGGCAGACTGCCAGGGTCTAAATTTGTCATCTTTAGTGTATGATGCAAGGTTTAGGGTTTTTATTTATTTTTTTATTTTTAGGGGCGTGTTTCAATTTTGGCTGACATTATTGTTTTGTCTGAGGTTTTGTTCTTGTGTTGAATTCTATTTGTCTGGGTTGATCAAGCAATTTAGCAACTATTCTTCACAGAACTATGGAATAGTAGAAATTAGAGCTGGAAAAATCCTCCTGGTTGCTCCAGGCTTTCCCTCCTCCCACTAAGTCTTGTGTTTCACAATACAATGTCCATGGTGTTCAGCGTGGTTTCAAATATCTTGAGAGTCCTTGAGTACCCATTCAACAAATCTAATGCTTCTGACAACTAACAAGGATCCCCAATGTGTTGCCTGAACTTTCCTTTTCTCATTTTCACTTTATTTCTCCTATTTACAGTTCAAGGTAGCAAGCTCTTTCTCCTTTGGCATTTTATACCTTTCAAAGAGGTGCAGATTTATATTTCTGTTCTTTTGGCTTTTGAAGCAAACCATACATGCATACTTAGCTTCATCTTCCATCCTCCCGTTTGTTTAATTTTGCTTTTGCTTACTGAACTCCTCCTCTGTCTTCACCCTGGTTTGCTGTCTATGTAATTCCACTAGTCACCACTGGACAAATGTGACATACCACTGCTCCTTCTGAAGCCTGAAGTTGACAAAGCACTGCCATCTGCAACGGTGACGATATTCAGTTTACTACAGAGTCAGCCTGGCGTGCTTTTATTTTATTCGCCAGAATATGAAGCGAGCTTTGTGAGATGCCGTTCACTCAACTTTCGTGTTTTGATGGTCGCTGTGCAGAAACCTCACTCATACCTTATGCATCCTTGTTTCTGGAGTTGCCAAAAGAAAGACTAGCATTCACTTCATCCTCCTTCACTGCAGTCTTTTGAAAATAAATATGCGACTCTAGGGCTAGAAAGAGATCTTTCCGAGGTAGAAGCACCTCACTCCCCAGCTCCCAGAGTGACACACGAATTATTCTCAGTACTGTAAAGTTCAAATGGCACTCCTTGTTTTCGGGCTAATAGTAATTTGTGTTAAATTGGATCATCACTATTTGTAGTCAAGGGTAAAATTTAAAACTTTTCAAATGCTACCAAATGCTATGGACCTATCTTTAGAAAATACTGAATCTCAGCATCAGATGAATGTATTGTCAAACTGCTTTAAGGTTCTGTAAGTGTTCATGACAACTTCCTAGAGCAATCTCGGACAGGCACATCATGAAAAGCCCCATGAGAGCTAATTTCATTCTTCACCTTAGATTGAAATGCCTTTGAAGAGAAATTTTTGCCTCTAAAGACTGTCATTAGTCTTGTATTTCCACTGAGTTCTGCTTCAATTCAAGGTCAACTTAAAAAAGAGAACATTCAGAAGGATGTATGCATTAACCCTGACAATAAACTTCTGTGGCTTATGGAAACAAAAAATCAAATGAAAAGCTGAACAATCAATTGATAATTTCTCCCCCAAACCTTTGGCTACCAGTTTCTCATTTATTTGTGAGGCAATTCAAAATTTAGCTCATTGGCCAAAATCAGAATATAAATACTCAAAAAATTATTAATTATAACTATACATATGGTAATTCAATATCAGAATACTTTTAAGAGGGCTAAACATCACCACAATGTCCTGGAATATCCATCCACCTAGCCTAGTTACAGAATGATCTCTTCAATGTTGATATCCTAGCAAATTCTCTTCTACACTGTCCGAAGTCCAATGACCCAATGCCAGGACCAGGCTGCAGCAGAAAGAAACCCACCAATCCTACAGAGGAAGAAACAGCAAATCCCATAGCCCAGGGCTTACTCAAACCCACGTGGCACCATGCCACAAACCTGTGCCTTCTGGATTTGAGATTATGTGTCAGCAATGACTGTGATACTTATTCTAGAAACCGGCTATGGTTACGAGAAGCCATGAGCTTGCAGTCGGTATCTTTTTACAGTTTGAATAAAACTTCAAGTTTTAGCACTCGTTTGAAATAGGTTTTTCTTCTTTTTAGTGGACTTTAATTATTTGTAGAGTGAATTGAATAAACATATAGTGAAATATCATTTTTCCAGGCAATCAAATAAAGTTTATGGGAAAACATGAAATGTGGGGGAAAATTAAATATAGTAAACTGAAAAAATGTAATACATAAGCCACACATTGGATTTTTTATGATCTACAAATCTAGTCCAAGAAAAAGAAAAATTGAAATTTGAAGACTTAGGAGCTTGTTTTTAAAAACAGTAAAAATAAGTTCCAGGTGGTGTGGGAACAGGGATAGAGTCCCAACTCACAGTCAAGGTACGACTGGGACCTAGGTAAATAATTGCAGGATGGGTGAGGTTGTAGGCAGAGGGAAACTTTCAATGCAGAACATTTTACAATGTTTACCTAAGGAATTTCTACAAAAGTAAGAAAATAGATATCCACGTATCACTAGCAGATAAAGTGTATAGGAACAATGCATCGCATGAAGTTTTGCTTTGTATGATTTTTTTCCAAGAGAAAGTAACACATGGCTAGTGTGGCTTAGCCACTGATGAAAGCAATAAAGGGGACAGATCATTAGCTCCTACAGCTAATTATTTTGTTTTTGCAAAAAACCTTTCAATATGCCAGATGTTTCATTAAATTTTTTTTATTATTTAAAATGATTTATAAAGCTAAATGCTCAACTTTTTTCCTGAGATGTTAAAATGTGAGTGTTAAAAACCGTTAACAAACAGAATTTACAGTTCAGTTAACAGTCACTGGATGTGAAAAGAGTTTCTTAAAACGCTTCTCTTTAGAGCCAATCTGGTTCCCATAGAAACCAATGTGCGATCCTGGAAAACAAGGTAAGTTCTAAAATAATCACCATTATAAATACCCATTATATAAATGTAAATACAGGCAATTGAAATGATTTAGATGATTTTGAAATTGCATATCATTCCCCAAACCATAATGATTCCTTCAGAGTGGTTCTTGTCTGTCATATAAATACAGCATTTACAAAATTTTTAAAATTCTTATGATTTGCTTGTGAGACCATAATCGCCTTTTCAAACAAGTCTTGGGCATGCAAATATCGATCTTTGAACATGTATTTTGGTGCAAGATGGATCTTTGGGGAAGTTCTTTTAGTTCATGGTAAATTAAGTACTTCTCATTATTAACTTTTGGATTTATATAACATTTTTTTTTATTCATTGCTAATTACAATAAGGTCATATATTTTTAAATTACAA
>CABHPH010157923.1:804-48870 GCA_902168325.1 Peromyscus nudipes
CCCACAGCTGGATCAGAAACAAAAACTAATGAGGTGTGCAGTCACAAAAGATGTTTGTAGAAATATTTTTTAAATCAATGGTGATAGAACAATATTTAAATAATTGTGATTCATATATGGACATCTGCATGGACATTAAAAATAAGGTAAAAATGTGAAACATGGACAAACATTTAAAATAAATCACTTAGTTGGAAGATGTAAATTATTGATATATGATTGAAATTTTGCTGTAAATAAATGTATTATGTGAGTGTCAATGAATTTTCCAAAAGGCAGAGTACTTACTGCTAATGAGACTGTGCATAACTTTTTAAAATTCTTATTTATGAGGGTTTTGTAAATTTTCTAGAAAGAAGATAGATTATTCTTATAATATTTATCTAAATACATATATTGACTGAAGTATTAAAATACACAGTAATAAATCTCCACTGAAAGCATACTATTCAGCTGGGCATGGTGGCATATGCCTTTAATCCCAGCACTCAGGAGGCAGAGGCAGGAGATCTCTGTGAGTTAAAGGCCAACCTGGTCTACAGAGCGAGTTCCAGGACAGCCAGAGCTACACAGAAAAACCCTGTTTCAAAAAAAAAAAAGAAAAAAGAGAAGCAAAAAAAAGAAAGAAAGAAAAGACATACTATTCAGTATTTCAATGCTAAACTAACTATCCTTTCAACCAATCAAAAACCTTACCTAAAAACCTAAAAAAAAAAAAAATCAAGCATTCTTCATAATATGAACTTGCTAATATATGCCAAGTCATTGACCACCTCTGTCCTGCAAACCGGAAGTAGAAGTTTGTTTTCTGATAGTTATTTTAATTATCTTTCCTAGGTTAAATCTGGAGACCTAGCTTTCAAAGAATATATATGTATAAACTTAAATTTTAAAAAGCAAGATTGAGATAAATATTTATTCTATAAACACTTTCATTGTGATGTTACCCACACAGGCTTCTGAGAACTGCAAATACAATTTGTTTGTGAAGGATGTTTGTTCTAACATGTTGCATTTTTAGCACTTTTTTTTAAAAAAGCCAAATGCAACACAGTTAACCAACAATTGTGCAATCACACTTAGAGAAAGGCAGCACCACAGGACAAGGTTATTTTGAATTCTTTTTCCTTCAGACTTTTTTTTAAATAGGAAGGACCTTCAAAACTTATCAAAAAGCCTGTGCCTTAGCTCACTGCTGTATTAATAGTAAGGCTTTAGATCATGTTGAAATGAGACATTAAAAAATTAATTTGCCAGCACAGGAGACATTACAATATCTACCTCACATTGATTATTTGATATTCATTAACATATTTAATCCTCACAGGTATCTTGCAAAGCAGATATGATTATTTCCTTTAGAGAAAAGTCAAGACACAACAATCACATAGAAAAATAAAACCAGAATTTGAGCATGTCACTTTGACTCCAGACCTTTATTCTATCTGTTCAATATTACACTCAAGTCCTGCTTTCAGGACTAGGTTCTATGATGTGATGTATCTGTCTTTTCTCATGTCTTGCTGTCTTAGCCACTGTTTTATTAGTGTGAAGAGTCACCATGACCAAGGCAACTCTTACAAAGGGGAGTATTTAATTGGGGGCTTGCTTTCAGTTTCAAAGGCTTATAGTCCATTATCATCATGGTTGGGAACATAAAACATGAAGGCGGGCATAGTATTGGAGAAATATCTGGGAGGCTGACATCCTGATCCTCAGTTGGTAGGCAGAGAGAAAGAGAGCCTTGGCCTGATGTGGGCTTTTGAAACCTCAAAGCCCACCCACAATGACACACTTCCTCCAACAAGGCCATACCTCCTAATCCTTCTAATCTTGTCAAACATTTCCACTCCTTGGTGACTAAGCATTCAAACATATGAGCCTATTGGAGCCATTTTTATTCAAACCACCACACTTATTAGAGCAACTTAGAACATCTATCTCCATACATATGTTGTATTCTAAAGTTATTTAAAGTTGTAATTCTGAAAAAAATACCTTAATTATTTGAGAAGATACCCCCAATATAAAGTTTCACACATAACTATTGGTAAATAGTTATGAATATGTAAATAACACTGCTCCTTCCTAGCTTGTGACACAGTATCACCATGCAGTAAATTTCAAAGGGCAACTCTAAGTCTCCATATATACTTTTTTAATTCTTTACCCTAGTATTCTAATTATTCATGATTCATTCTGATCAATAAAAGTTGTTTTTATCTTGCTAATAGACTCAAAACTAAATTTTTCCTTATAAGTTGTATGTAACCATAGCAACTGTCCTCAGTTACTGTTTTGCAGAGCCTCTGTGCTGCTGTGAGGTGATGAGTGGTGGAGAGCTGATATCTACCTAATGTGACTGGAAGGCATCTCCTCAAGGCCTTCCACACTTGCCAGTCTCTAGGTAGTGTCTTTGTATTCACTCAAACAGCTACTTTAATCATCAAACTGCTTATCATAATGGTATAGTTCAGACAGGTTCTCAGTAAGGTTCCTTGTAGAACCAAAATCAACCTTCCCTTGATGCATTGACCTATCCACCAACAAGCTTTTTACTTTGTTGGATATTGATACATTCTTCATCACACATGAGCATTTTGTTGAAATGTAACTTAGTTTAAATTACCCCAAGTCCATCTAAGTATAGTGAAGAGATGAGAAACTATAACTGTATGCACAGAAGGATAAAGAGAAATGCCCAAAACCAATACTGCTGAAGAGCCACCAGCCCAACGTGTTGACATGACCTCATCTGCTACAAACAAGACTGAATTATTCATTAAATGTCTTTCTGTTCATGAGTGACTACTCCTATTTGAAGTACTTCTAAAGACTTATTCCCAAAACATCAACACAAACAGTAACTATCACCTTTCTACTCTTACCTTGGGTCAAAATTAGAGATTCAACTCAACAAAGATTTTTCTAAGTATTAAGTAATAATTAACTTTTCCCTTATCATCTTTTCTAAATTGCTTATACCAAAGTCCAAGTAAATGCTGTATAAGTTTTAAATTTCTCTACTTTTGCCCAACATCAAGGACATATATATATGAGGAGAAAGGAAGAGTTCAATGATGAGCTGTAAACTTTGAACTCCAAGAAGTAGCAACCTAGACTGAGGTAATAGTCCAGTTCCTCATGGGTTTGTGCCACGAGAGAGGGTAGCAATGCAAGGCAGGAGTATGGAAGAAAATAATAACAGGAATAACAGCCATGGACGGACTTGATACCCAAGCTCTTCTCACTGAGGTCCGGGTGTCTAACGGACTCCTGGGAGAGGAAGAATTCTGACACTAGACAACATATGGAAATGTGGTTTTCTTTTCCTTTAATTTGGAGAAAAAAAGTGGCATGTAACTATTTACTGCCATTCCTTCCTTATGCCTTTCTGTATTGTATAAGTTATCTCTAATGGATATGTATTACTATTCTTAAAATAAATTTTATAGCCATTAGAATAATATAAGCTTATCCATGAAGTAATTTAGTCACAAACTCCTAGTTTAAATTACTTTCAGTCTAAAAACCATCATATAATGGTGTGTGTGTGTGTGTGTGTGTGTGTGTGTGTGTGTGTGTATCTGTGTCTTGCTTTTTTCTTTGGGTCTTTATTTCTGAAGAAACCTGTATCACACGAAACTCCCATAGGTAAATTTGTTTGCCTTCTTATGTTGATCTGTCTCTTGCTATAAGTCCCCAGGCATGGCACCCAAGATAGAAAATAAAGTGCATCTTTTCTATTCACCTGTAGTGCAGCCATGCTGTACACCAAGCTGTAGCAACCTCACTCTCTTGACTCTCATTTGTGATCTTGACCAGAGCTAACATAGGACACAGACATAAATGGGTGCTGAAAAATATGATTAGATTATGAACACACATTTACAGTTTGAAAGCAACATGCAAACAACGGTTCAGCTGTAGGATTTTGTTTTTCATGAAGCACTACAGCACTAGGTATTTACTAACCTTCCCTGAAAACCAGACAGCCTGAGTCTGCACAAGCCCTGCTTTGCTCTTTGCTGAGCTCTTGCACCCTTTCATTCACAGGTGCTATATTTTAGTCCATTAAAAGCCAAACGTTTAGCCTTACATGGGAAATAAGTGCAATCACACAGACATGCTGAGTCTGTATATGGACTATGTTTCAAATAACACAGCTAATTTTGTCCTAACTTGCTGTGGAATATTATTTTACAGTGTGTCACATTTGCTTATGCTGTGGAACATTTGTTTAATGATGCAAAGGTATGTGGCATTCTTTTATATTACACTTGTTTAACTGTGAAGCTGTGTTACTGTGCTTGTCTAAAATATTTGATTGTTCTAATAAAGAGCTAAATAGCCAATAGCAAGGCAGGAGAAAGGATAGGTGGGGCTGGCAGGCACAGACAATAAATAGAAGGAGAAAAAGAGCAAAGCCAAACAAAGGCCAGGAATTCATAAGAAAAAGTCTTTATATGTGATTATTTGGGAGCTGGGTGATGGGATCCCCAAAGAACCAAAGAGTAAAAAGAGTAAAAACAACCAACTACGCTAACAAATTATTTATACTAACCTCTTTTATGCAGAATAACAAAATGTGTGAGTGGCAACAAAATGTGTGAATTAATCAGAAGGAAAATATAATTCTATTATCATCAAAGGAATAAAAGGGCACCTTCCACAATACATGAGATGGAACTATCCTCAGTTGAGGTTGCTTCTTCCACTAATATTCTGCTCTCAGAATGGTGCTGAATCATGTGCAGTACCCTTAGAAAATCATCTGAAAGTATAGATGCTGGCCCACATACACTCTCAGTCCAGAGGGGAATAGTAAGACCTCAACCCTACCTCTATGTAGTCCCAATAGAACACTGAAAAAACTTCAACTGGAAAAGGAAAGACAGTTAAAAATAAAATCCATCCTATCACCTAATCCCAAATGTGAAAAATCCCAGTGCAATAAACATAAAAACTCAAGGCCACACAGCTCCGGGAAAAGTTATCAATTCAATAGTACTTGGTTCCAATGAGAGTGAACTGGATGAAATAACAGATACAGAATTTAAAAGAATTATTATGAGGCATTTCAGCAAACTCAAAAAGGACACAACTAACCTTCTGAATAAAGTCATAGACAAAACAAATAAGCAGCTGAATGAAATAAAGATGTCAACACAATATATGAAAAAGGAGTTAGTCAACATGTAGAAATACTGAGAAAGTAACAAATTTAAAATGAAAACCTCAGCCCACCAGTTAAAAATCTCAGTAGAAAAAAAAAAATGGGTCTGTAGGAAGGTGGACTATCAGGGCCTGAAGATAAGTATTTGGGAATTAAATTGTTCTCACAACATAGATACAGTAATGATAAAGTATGAACAGAACATACAGGATTTACAGAACACCATTATAAGACCAAGTATATGAATGATGGGCACATAAAAAGAGAAAAAGTACAAGATAAAAAAGTATATTCAATAAAACAAAAGCAAAATAAAAATAAAAATCTAGAGAAAGAGATGGCTATGCAGATACATTTAGAATGTCAAACAGATAAGACCAGGGGAAAATATATAGAGAACAAAGAAAGTACTTTGGAAGTCACCAGACAATACTACCAAAGCACAAAAAAAGCAAACCCATTAGAATAATAGCAGATTTCTCAACTGAAACTCTGAAAGAAGAGCATGAAGTGATGTATTTCAAGCTTTGAAACACAGTAACTACCAAACAGGATTACTATATATACCAAAACTATCCATTATAATTGAAGGAGAAAGAAAAACCTTGAGATAAACAAAAACTAAAAGAATTTATGACCACTATGTGAGCACTATCAAAAATACAAGAAGAATCCTACATACTAAAGAGGGAAATAGATATACCCATGAGGCTATGAGAAAGAATAAACTGTACTATAATACTCTATATGCAGACCAGTATTAGAAAAATACCAAACATTACAAAAAAAACAGTAAAATGTTAGGAATTAGTAGCTAACTATTGATAATAACTTCAAATGTTAAAATGACCTTAATAACCAATCAAATGTCATAGACTAGCAGGTTGGGAAATAGGATCTATATATTTGTTACAAACAAGACACAGAGATCATTCACAAGGACAAAAACTACCTTGGATTGAAATGATGGAAAAGGGCACTCCAAGGAAATGGAAGTTAAAAAAAAAATAGACAATAATAACAACAACCACCACCACCAAGATGTAGCCACATTAGTAAAGGAAAAGTTAAACTTCAAAACAAAATTAGAAGATACAAATAAAATCAGTTTGTAATGATCTGGAACATCAGTAAATCAAATTTCATTTTTTAAAAAAACCGAGACAAACAAAAGCATTACTGTAAGTAAAGGTGCACACTCACAACACTGTAATAGTTGGTGACATGAATATCCCACTTTCACCAATACATGGGTCATCTAGACCAAAAATCAGCAAAAAAAAAATCTGAGTTAAATAGCATTATAAATCCAGTGGACTTAACAGATATGGATAGATGATATAGATAGATGATAGACATAGATAGATGATAGATGATAGGTAGATAGATAGATAGATAGATAGATAGATAGGTAGGTAGGTAGATAGATACAGATAGATGGTAAACATATGACAGATTAGATAGATGATAGATAGATAGATGATAGATAGATAGATAGATAGATAGATAATCTGATAAAATATCTACATTTTTAAAAATTAGAGAGATCCCAAATGAAAAATTTAACCATACTTCTCACTCTCCTAGAAAAACAAGAACAAGCCCAACCCCAAATCAGGAGATAGAAAGATCAGGGCAAAAATCAATGTAAATAACTATATAATGAATCAATGACTCAAGTAGTAGGGTCTGTGAAATGATAGACTAAATTGAAAACCCTTAGGCAAATTGACTACAACAGAGAGAAGTGCTGAATTAAAGAAAGTAGGCATGAAAAGGGATACATTTTAAAAGATATCAACTTCAGGTTTCCAGGAAATCATCTAAAAATCTATATTCTAATAAATTAAGAAATCTAAAAGAAATTGATAAATTTCTAAACATATGTGACCTACCAAAATTAAACAAAGAAGAAATAAACAAAGAGATCTAGAATACACAATATTGAAGTGATTTAAATGTCTCCCCAACTAAAATAGCCTGGCTCTGATGGATTCACTGATGAATTTGACAAGACCTTTAAAAAATATTCAATGCCTATGTCTTATGAAATGTATAAGTACTACTCTGATATCAAAACCAAAATAAATAACAACCACACTCACACAACAACAAAAAAAGAAACTAATAATCCTTTCTTCTTAATAAAAATGAACACAAAAATTCTTTTTTAAAAATACTGGGGAGGCTCTCAGGAATCCACAAGGTTGACCCCACCTTGGTCTGCTGGCAGTGGTCCAGAGGGGGCCTGGACTGGTCTACTCTAGTGACCAGCCTAGCAAATAACCTAGTTGTCATCATAGAGCCTTTGTCCAGTGACTGATGGAGGCAGATACAGAGATCCACAGCCAGGCACCAGGCTGAGTTCCAGGAATCCAACTGATGAGAGAGAGGAGAGATACTGCAGGCGAGGGACATCGAGATCTTGATGGGAGGACATGCAGAGATGACTGGCCACACTAGTGGAAGCCCATGAACTGTGAACTGGTGGCTGTGGAGCCCCCATGGGACTGGACTAGGCCCTCTGGATACGGAAGACGGTTGTTTGGCTCTAACTGTTTGGGGGGCACCCAGGCAGGGGGATCGGGATCTGTCCCTGGTCTATGGGCAGGCTTCTGGAACCCGGTGCCTGTGGTGTGAAACCTTGGACAGCCTTGGTGCAGTGGGGAGGGGCTTGGACCTGCCTAGGCTCAGTGTGCTGGGCTCTGCTGACTCCCCATGGGAGACCTCGATTTGGGGGATGTGGGGATGCAGAGTGGCTTGGGAAAGAGGGCTGGGGGGTGGAGGAAGGAGGAGGGGGATCTGTGGATAGTATGTGGAGTGAGTAGAAAATTTCTTAATAAAGAAAAATGAAAGAAAAAAAACACTGGCATAGGGCTCAGTGATTAAGGAATGGCTCTTGCACTGTCTGCTCTTCCAGAGGACCCAGGTTTTATTGTCAGCACCTACATGGTAGCTCACAGCTGTTTGTAACTCCAGTCCTATGGGAATCTAATGCCCTCTTCTGGCCTCCACAGGTACCAGGCACATACATGAGGCAAAAGCATAACACAGGCAAAACACCCATACATATAAAATAGATTAATTTTTAAATGATGGTAGCCATGCATGATGGTGCATGGCTTTAATCCCAACATTTGGGGGGGAGGCATGTGGATCTCTGTGAGTTAAAGACCATCATGGTCTGCATAGAGAGCTCTAGGCTAGCAAGAGCTACATAAAGAAACCTTATCTCAAAAATACACATTACATACTACTAGCAAACCCAATTCAACTGTACAGCAAAGAGTTCATTCACTATAATCAAGTTGACAGCCTTCCATGGATACAAAAATGGACCAATTTGTGTAAAGCTACAAATGAATTCTTCAAATAACAAGACTCAAAATCAGAAATCATATGATCCTATCAATAGATACAGTAAAGGTCTATGACAAAGTCTAACATCTCTTCATGATAAAAGCCCTGACAAGACCCAGAATAGAAGAAATGTACCTCGATATAATAAAGGCTATATATACAAAACTTGTACCAAATATTACACTTAATGGAGAGAAATTCAAAGTATTCCCACTAAAATCAGAAAACAAGAGTGTCTACTTTCTTCACTCTTTTTTTAATTTACTGCTTAAAATCTTAGCTAGAGAAATAAGATAAAAGAATAAAATGAAAATGATACAAGTTGGAAAGGAAGATTTTAAATTATCCCTATTTGTACATGATATGATACCATATTTGAAAGATTCTGATGATTATACCAGAAAAAAATTTACATCTTATAACACTGATAATAATATATAACAGGATATCAAAATTGATATTCTATGGAGAAGTATGATTCTAGATGCATATTGCTGACCATTATAAAAACCAACACAAAATGGATGAAACATATTAATGCAAGATATGCATGTGTCCTGCCTTCATGTCTGTTGTTGTGATAAAGTCAAGTCTGAGCAAAAAGCAACAGAGGGGAAGAAGGGTTTATCTGGCTGACAGTACCAGGTTACAGTCCATTGTTTCAGTGAGGTCACGAACTCTTGAGGCACTGCTTCTGCAGTCCAAAACAGAGAGAGAGAGTACATGCATGGACCATTGCTTGCTTGCTTAACTTTATCCTCTCTCCCATACTGTTCAGGATACACTGGCTAAGGAACAGTGCTCCTGTGACAGACTGACTTTTCTCACATCCGTTAACAATTAAGACAATATCCCACAGACATGCCCACAGGCCTTACTGATCTAGATACTTCTTCATTAACATCCTCTTCTCAGGTGGTTCTAGGAAATGTCAAGTTGACAGTTAAAACTAAGCAGCACAACATGAAACTGAACTGCTAAAAGAAAACACAAGGAAAACGCTTCAAACTAAAGCACAAGTGAGGGTCATCTATAAAGGATAGCAAGAGTTCAGGACAGCCTACAGAATGGGAGAAAAGGCCTTGCCAAACATACATCTGCCAGAGGACTAATTGCTAGAATTTTAAAAGAACTCAAAACAATACGAAGAAACCAAATATCCAGCCAATAAATGGGTGAAGGAAGTGAACAGACAGTTCTCAAAAGATAAAGTACAAATGGCCAATAAGCATGAAAAAAATGTTAACACGGCGTTGCGTTCCCAGCCAGCATGGCTGTCATTAAGAAAACACATGCCAGTGAGGGTGCAGGGACAGGGTGCCTTCATACACGGCTGATGTTTTCCGCAGCACTGCTATCAATAGTTAAGTTATGGAATCAGCCCTGGTGTCCATCAACTTGTGAACAGGTAAAGAAAATGTGGTGTATGCACACAAGGGAATTTTATACAGTCATAAATAGGAAAATGTACACAACGGGCACTCATCATATTAAGCGAGATAAATCAGACTCAGAAAGACAAATATTGTGCATATTCTCTCTTCTGTGAATCCAGAATTACACACACACACACACACACACACACACACACACACAACACACACATACACACACACACTGAAAATTAAAGCCAGACTGAGTGAATGAATGTTAATGGTGGGTGTCTTAGTTAGGGTTTCTATTGCTGTGAAGAAACACCTTGACCACAGGAACTCTGATAAAGGAAAACAATTAATTTGGACGGACTTACAGTTCAGAGGTTTAGTCCATTATCATCATGGTAAGAAGCATGGTGGTATACTGGCAGACATGGTGCAGGAGAGGTAGCTGAGAATTCTGCATCTTGATCTGCAGGCAGCAAGAGGAGACAGTCTGTCATATTGGGCCTAACTTGAGCATCTGAAACCTCAAAGCCCACAGACAGTGACACACTTCCTCTAACAAGGACACACCTACTCCAACAAGGCCACACCTCCTAATAGTGCCACTCCCTATGGGCCTATAGAGGCCATTTTTATTCAAACCATAGAAGGAGAGAGAAATTGGAGTGGTAAATATAGTCAAATATGACATATTTGCATGATGAAGTCTTGATAAAGCCCATCAGTTTATACATTGAATATTAGCCAGTAAACTTTTACTTTAAAAAGGAATGTTTTATTTCTGAAGTAAAATGTAATCAAAATATACCAGTTACTTCTTTACTTGCATTTTGTTTGTGTCTGTCTAAGACCTTTGGTTTATAAATTAGCACATTATGAGAAAACATGGAGAAACAGTCTAACCTTTGCTCTCACAATAATTGTAAGGGGCTGGATGACATCAAACTCCAGGCCTCATGCAGGCAGGTAAGCACTTCACCACCAAGCTACATCCACAGCCCTTCTTACAATGAATAATTTTTTGTCCTGTGATAAATTGTTAGTTAATGACTCCCAGTTGTGGATGGGAAGAGGGTTAAAAGAACAACAGGAGCTTAAGAGATGGCTTGGCGTTTTAGAGTGCTTATTGCTCTTGCATAGGACCAGGTTTCAGTTCTAAGCACCCATATCAGGGACTCACAATATATTGTAATTCCAGTTCTAGGGACCTCAATGTCCTCTGACCTATGAGTGCACCTACATGCAAGTAACACACATAAACTCATGTAGCCACATAATACACATAAACAAAACACTTCAGCTAGATTAAAATCAAAACTCCAAGAATGATCCTTATCTATAAACTCTACCATTCCATCTATCATCAACTCACACTATGACGGTGAAAAAAATAAACTTCAACGTAAAGCTAAATACACATACTAAAAACAGACTTCAGAGGAAAGCACTGGACTCAGACAGCTTTTTATTGTGATCAAAACTCATGAGTAAAATGTTAAACTTCCTTTATAAGAGTAATCCCTATGATTCCTCACATAAATAATAACCAAAATATTTTCTCTTCAGGCATTGGGTTGCATTGAAAAGGAGATTGTCTTGTCAGCCATGCTTAAGAGAGAAGGCATGCTGACACACAGGAAAATATAGCTAATGCATTTGGAAAAACAGAAAAAATTAAAAACCTAATAAACATTTTCTATAAGAAAATGTATGAAGCCTAACAAATCAACCAGCCATATCTGACAGGGAAAATTATCCCTACAAACAGAAAGACACAGAGACAATACACACACATACAAACGTACACATACAGCACACACCCACCTTCACTCTTTTCACCAGCAGTTCACATTAACAAATAGATGACAATCTAGAGAAAACCAGATCTGCTACTAGTTTGCTTGTAAATGCAGCGTAAAGTCTACCTATCCCACAAAACTGGAGAATTCTAAGGCTCTAAGATCCAAGAACACCCATCACATACACAACTGGCAGAGTATCTAAATGTTAATCCCATTACAAAAAGATGCACATTTCAGCCCAGCTGAATTAGACATGCAACACTTCCCTATTCAGTCATCCAAGATAAACGGGCTCAATTATAAAGATATTTACCATTTAAAAGATATCTGAAGGCTGATAAGCTTAAATTGTGTTAGAACATGTCCTGTCAAACAACTGAGCAAATCTATGACATATTTTTGCCCAGGTAGAGGGTTCATCAACGGGGAAACCCCAATCCAAGACTTTACCACCTAGCAAAGCATTTATCCTTCTCTGTAAACCATACACAAACTCCAGAGAGTAAAGTTGCTCTCTAACATCACTTCCTAGAGGTTTTTCTAAGCAATTCTTTGGGGCCAGCAGCTTCAGATCCAGGGCTGCAAGCTGTAACAACCACACCATTGACAAGGACCAAGGTGCCTTGACAAGTGCCATCAGCCTATGCGAAGATGCAGAGTGTGTGACTCCTATGGAAAGGTCCTGATAAGCTGAGACCCTCACAGGGACTACAAATCTAGTAATGATCCAGATACCCAAGGCTTGAGCAGGGACTGTAATATCAGAGGGTGCAGTCTGCTGTGACCTTTTCCTGCCTAATGCCACCACTCACTGCTGCCAGACAATAAGGAAAACGAAAGACTGGAAACCAGCATTTGCAGTGCTTGTGAACCACCCATTATGTCTGTCCAGGTAGAGCAGAAGATCCCTCAGCACACTGACTGGTGACATACCTGCAACGTCATTGTCCCTGAGGTTCTCTAAGAACACCGCCCCCCATCAGCTGTAACAAAAATAACGTCTTCAAAAGGTTGACAGCGAACAGAAAATTGAAGTCTATCTGCTGCACACCACAAAAACTGGCAGAAGAATAATTCACAAGCTGGTGAGACAGTTCAGTGGGTAAAGGTATGTGCACCAAATCTGAAGACCTGAGTGTGAGCCACATAACCCACATGGTAGAAGGAGAAAAGAGTGACTCCTGCAAGTTGTCCTTCATAAGCATGCCCTATGTGCATGCTCTCTCTCTCTCTCTCTCTCTCTCTCTCTCTCTCTCTCTCTCTCTCGCTTACACACACACACACACACACACTCACAAAAGATTAAAAACACAAAAATGAATAACATTCAGTGGTAAAAAAAAATCTCAGTGAAGAAATACAAGTGTTAAACATGAATCTTGGATTTGTAGAGATTTTGAAGTAACTTCAAAAGACAAGTTGTCTGGCCCATAATGTACTGGATTGTGCACACATTCTGTATGCATGCTGTAGAGGATACCTTCCAACTATAAAAATCCCAATTGTAGTGGATTGGAGGAAAAACAGCCCCTATAGAAATCCTGGAGGGAAATGCATCTATATGATCATTAAAGGCAGTTAGTCATCCCTGGGTATTTTTAATTACGGCATCACCTATACCTGTACATCTTTCTGTCTGTGCTTCAAAGTCCTGGTTCCTATTGCTTTAACTGTCTCAGCAACTATACAGGTTTGCCTGTAAATGGAAAAGAGCTACAAGGACACTACTTTCCACTTAACACATCTTAATGAAATACCGCATCTTTGTTCTTCTCCACAGACAGTAACATGGTATAACAGAATCAGGGCACATGGTTCTCCTCTTTCTGCAGCATGTGTGTAACTCTTTCTAACTAATCCCATATTCCTTCTTTCATAAATGCAGGAGCCACTTTGTACCCAAACCATCATAAATTATTTGCCTAGTGCCCACATTTCATATAAAAATATAGAATGTATTGCAAAGTGATTTAAGTTCATAAGAGCAAAAAGAAACAAATTACAGAATCACTAAAAAAGAAAACATAAACTGTTACACAGAAAGAACTAACTTCACCACAAGTCTGTGAAAACTTCTCATATACATGTCATTAATTAATTAGAAATGAATCAATATTCATATTAATTAAGATGCCTGGATGAACTCACAAAGAGATTACCCTAGTATCCCTTTCCCTAAATGCCTTTCCTTATCTGATACATCTACAAGGCTCAGAGATTATGGCAGAAGAGGGGGTGGGAAGAGTAAGAGTCAGAGGAATAAGATGTTTGCTGTGAGATCCTCTCCTAGAAATGTCAGAGAAGCTACCATAGGAAGACTCCCTAACATGGCTGCCTAGACATGACCTGAACAAGGACAACATCAATATACATGCTAACATGAAGGGGTTATAATAAGCATAACATGCTTATGAGGTCTCAACCCTGGATAAAGAATTATAGGCCACTAGGAAATGCCGAGAGCAGGAGAGATAGTCTTTGCCAGGGAAGAGTGTCCCCAACTGGTTATCCAGTACTAAGAGGTCAGAATTGAAATTATATACATACAAGTAACATTATAAGGACTGAGCAAGTTGTTGTTTATGTATTTATAAATATATATAAAATTTAAAGAAACAGACACCATGACTTTTAGAGACAGCAAGGCGGGGTGCATGAGTAGGGTTGGAGGGAGTTTTGAAAGTGAAGAGAGAAAGTGCTATTATTGTAATCTACTTTCAAAAATTAAAAAAAATATTTATGCTTACACACAAAAAATGTACACTGCATAAAACTTTAAATAAAAAATAGATAAATAAAATTAAGAGCATTATAGGAATGTCTTTTCCTCTCAAATGGTTGCACACTGGATATTGTTTCATGAATGTGTTGAACATGCTACTTAGAAAAAAAAACCATCAAGCCAGTGTTTTCCTAGACTTTAAATCCCTGAACACAGTTGGTTCTGGGGCTTGATACCCTAACTCAGCATCATATGGTTTTCATTTAACCCATTTTACAGCATATCCTCACATCAGCTAAGGCAATGTTCCTTCTTAGTGCTTTTGATTTTTAGTTTTCTTCCAGCTGCTCTTATACGATATAAATTCTTCAAAGTAAAATTTGGAATGCTTTGCCAGGTTCTTTACAATATTCACATGAAATGGAGGGTTTTTTTTCATTATTGGTGTCATAATGCAGATAGAACAAACCTAAACAGAACTGACTTCTTTTAAAACATTAATCTTATTTTTCAAGGTACATCTGTCTGTTTCTTCGAGTCTTTCTATGATAGTATCATGTAGAGTTTTATAATTTCCTTTATCAAGTTTCTGACTATTCCCAAAGGCTATTTCTAAGTTTAGATTCCAGGATATTGCAGATCAAATCATATTTCTACAAAAGAAAGGAGTCAGAGAAGGAGGAAAACTTCAGGGGCCAGCCATCTAGCTACACAGCCAGCCACAGACTAAGAGTAAGATTTACAGAAGTGCCAGGTGGTGGTGGCGCACGTCTTTAATCCCAGCACTGGGGAGGCAGAGGCAGGAGGATCTCTGTGAGTTCGAGGTCAGCCTGGCCTACAGAGTGAGTTCCAGGAAAGGCGCAAAGCTACACAGAGAAACCCTGTCTCAAAAAAAACAAAAAAAAAAAACAAAAACAAAAACAAAAAAAAAAAAGATTTACAGAAGTAAGAGCATGGGAAAAGCCCAGAGGCAAAAAGTACATGGGATAATTCAAAGTTAAAGAAAGCTGGCAAGAAACAAGCCAAGCTAAGGCCAGGCATTTATAAGTAAGAATAAGCCTCCATGTGTGATTTATTTGGGAGCTGGGTGGTGGGCCTCCAAAAAAAACAGCAAAAACAAACAACAAAGGTGCTTGGTGAGAACAACAAGTACTCTTAACCACTGAGTCATTACTTCAGCTCTTCTGCTAATTTTAAGTGGCGGCTAAAGCAAGGAGTTCAGTAGACTGACCAAGCACTCACTGCCTTCAGAGCCCTTCTACTGTTGTCTACCTCCCTTAAAAGCACACAGTTCCCCTAGAAGAACTGCTCCAAGCAGCCATTCTTTCTTAGTAATTCCCAAATATCAAATGTTGCAATTCAAATCTCAGAAAAAGGAAAACATCTCATGTGATACTTCTGCCCCACTTTCCCCTACCAGGTTTGCAGTATATGATTAAGAATGCACGCAAACTTGGCTGAAGGAGTCTGTGTTTAGATAATGACTGAAACCCATTAAACTCTCCTTTGATGCTTGATGTTCCACTGATGGAACATCCAGCAGATTCCTTTTATAGAAATATGATTTGATCTGCAATGTCCTGGAACATGTTTTTCCAGCTATTTGGCTTCAAGCTTATGCTAATTGCCAGGCATTATATCACAACTTCTGTAGCACATAGAAACATTAAAATCTATCTGCCCCTACAAGAGTTACCAAGGATGAATTAGAGAAATTTCTGTAGTATTCTCTGCAGGTACTAATTAAATGTTTGTTTTCTTTTTAACCCTTGTTGTACTGAATTTCACTTTTCTTATGACTTATTGCTCCCGTACTATTTATAATTTTGCAACCTTACAATATTTATAACATCCCAATATGACCTATAACCTTGCAAACAGTAAAGTGAAAGTAATATTTTGAGCTCCACATACTATGCTGAATTAATTGCTTTGGGTGCAGTTTCTCGGGAAAAAATATTCTTAACAACATGTCTCCAGATATTTACATAAGTGCCCAGTAAATAAACTTGTTTGCTACTTATTTGGCTGATAATAATCAAGGTATTCTTCTTAATGATTTTCATCTTAATTCTTAACCTTAAATTTCCAATTTAACAATGAAATTCACTGCTAATCAAGAAATACAAGAAAAAATAGAGGGATGCCTCAATAATTAAATATACTTGCTGCTTTTGCAAAATACCTGGGTTTGGTCTCCAGAACCCACATGAAGCCCATAACTATCAGTAACTCCAGTTCCAAGGAAGCTAATGACCTCTTCAGGCCTCTGTGAGCACCAGGCATGTATGCAGTTTATATACATAATGCAAGCAAACACTCATTCATGTTAAATAAACAAACAAACAAATAAATAACTAAATAAATTATTTTTAAGATAAGTACAAGAAATTTGGCATGAATTTATAACCATGAAAAGGTCAATACGTTTTAACTAGCATCATATTACTCAAATAAAGCAAGCTAAGCTGCTATAGAACTCTGTCAAAAATATTTTGAAAATTCATTTGTTCTTTTATTGCAGCTATTTTTGCCAATATGGTACTTTGAATAATAATGACCCCTACAGGCTCATATATTTAAATGCTTAGTAGGTGGCACTACTTGAAAGGATTAGGAGGCATGGTCTTGTTGGGGTAGATGTGGCCTTGTTGGAGGAAGTGTGTCACTGAGGGTAGGCTTTGAGGTAAGCTCAAGCCAGGCTGAGTGACTCTCTCTTCCTATACCTGTGAATCAAGATGTAGAACTCTCAACTCCTTCTCCTACACCATGTCTGCCTGCATTCTGCCTTCTTCCTACCATGATTATAATGGACTAAACTTCTGAACCTGCAAGCAAGCCCTAGTTAAATGTTTACCTTTATAAGAGTTGCCCTGGTCATGATGTCTCTTCCCAGCAATAGAACATTGACTAAGACATCCAACTATAACAAATAATTAGTCATGTCTTTCACTTATTTCTCAGTGATTGCAAAGCAAATTCAAACCCAGGACTTGAGGATTCAACATTTCCACTGAAAATGGGCTTATTCACATCATCTCTCCCTGACATCACTAGCTGCTGTGCTGGTTAAACCTGTTCCTTACAGTCACAGGCTCGAACTCTTTAAGTTTCACATGTTCCTTGGTAGTGACTGAAAGGACCAGTATTTGCACAAGACACCCCAGGACCAAATTCTCAGCACAAAGGAGATTTATTTGCCCTGGGGGGGACAGAGGGCAGGGCATAAGAGACTAAGACATTAGAGAGAGGATGAGGGAGAAGGGGAAAGGAACAAGGGAGATGGGAAGGAATATTTGTCCCAGAGGGAGAAAGATCTGCCTCTGGGTAGAGAGGAGACAGACGTGGCCCATAGGCAAATGGCAGTTTTTAAAGTAAAAGGGGAACCCTGTGTTAGGATGAGGTGTTTAATTTTTTTGTGTGTTTGTTTTTTGTTTTTTGTTTTTCGAGACAGGGTTTCTCTAATCTCAATTCTTTGATTCTATTTTGATTCTTTAAACTTTTCTTAAGGTATGAATTTTATATCAAAATTTATAAGATTAATATATATATTTTAAACTTTTGTTATGATATTAATAGTCATATAGAGTAATAATTAATTATAGAAAAAAGGCTTCATTTAGCTGCCTATACATGTTTTTGTATTCAAATATCTATTAGTTTTCTGCAGGGAATGATGGCCAATCCTAACAGTGAATTTGAAGTCCCCAGAAAGATGATGGAGCCCCACAATGACGATTCCACATGGACAATAATAATACCACTATGCTGATAAATATCACCCAAAGATCAGCTTTGGACTACAAACTTCTCAGAAAAATTTTGAGATGGCTAGCTGAGATGATCCAGCTTCACAGACTACTTGAACAAAGACTTGAGATAAGCCCTGCACTTCGGCATTACGCAGAAACTGCACAACAAAGGATATAGCTACCTTTCCTAGGACTTGACAGTTAACCCAAAAATTTTCTTTTCAGGATCCCCTAAAGATGCCTTCACCCACAAACAGCAGGAAGCAATTTTAAGAACATGACACCCACATTCCCAAGAGGTGGGGTGAATTGAGTGGGTTTTGGTCTTTCAATGGTTTTTGGGTTTGGGATAATTTTCATTGTTTAGGATGATTGGTTACAAGTTGTTGTTGTTGTTAATGGTCAGGAATGGGGATAAACAAAGGAGATTAGATTTAAGGTTCTTGTTTTTTTAAAAAAAAGAAAAAAAAGAAAAGAAAAGATATGAATAAAGAGGTAGATTATTGAATCTACTCTGAAAAAATATATAGAAATGATAAAATAAAGGGTAGGTTATTGAATCTACTCTGAAAAAAAGAGGGGATATAGATATGATATAGCTAAAAAGGTAGATAATTGAATCTACTTTTTAAAGACAACTACTAGTTTTAAATACTTTACATTGGATTGGATTTTTATATATTGTATATAAATTATATATATTGAGATTGATATTGTTAGAAAATGCTATATGTATATTTCTAATCTTGTTCAGGATATTGCACTTATACAGTTCATTTAACAATATAATGCAATTTGCCAATCCTTGAATGTTATTATTACCAACTATTAGTATATAAGGAAATGAAAATTAGTAGTTATACATTACAATTGAATTTGTAGTCACATTAGGTGTTTTCAAGGTTAAGCAGAGATATATTTTAGATAGGTCATCTTCAAACCCCTTGGAGATCTACAGAATATGGCATTTAAAATGTTTTAGTAACTTAGAATTTTTTCTTTTTTTATGACTGTGAGTCATATCGGCTCCTGGCAGCACCAATCTACTTCAGAGAAGATATGGGCATTGAAGAAACTGCATATGGAGTTAACTTTCACTGTGGCAAAAGTTAGCCACTGGGCAACAAAGTGCCTTTGTATCGACTGCTGAGAGTATGCTACTCAAAATGGACAAACAGGACACATATACACATAAAAAGGACTACTGATCCTTGCCAAAACAAGAGTAGTTGCAGCTTTAGCAACAAGCGTCCTCTGAGGTCAGGACAATATGGCACCATCACTGAAGTGTCTTTGCAATCCAGAAAAGGTACAGTGCCCCTTTCTTCAAAGGCAGCTGAACAGGCAGTGGACTGATGGTTTCTGGTATGCAGTGGAACAGTAGCTGAAACAGTTATTCTTGAAGGAGTAACTAGGCTGATGGAGTCTAACCTCTCAATGTTAGACTGACATTTAATAAAAGAGATGAAACCATCCACAAGCCGATAAGAATGGGACACTGAGATGAAGCCATCCACAAGCCAAGAAGAATAGACAACCAAATTCTAAAAACACCAGCAATTTCCAGAATTTAAAATCCTGAATCATGACAGGACACTGGTGGAATTCAGGTTTATCTGGTACATGGAATACTCACACCAAATGTGAGGTTGAGCTGTAGGCCTTGTGTACATCCTACTTCACAAATGAGTCTGTCAGATACACTAAGCCTATAGACTGAAGATGATGCCCCAACATTGCAGAGAAACCTCGGGTGACTGTCCAGGCAGCTGACTGCTTCTGTCAACTCACATTTTTTGGAAGTTGCTTGTTTGCACTTCCTATTTTGCTAGGTAATATTATTTCCTTCTTGGGTCTCCGAGGAAGTTTGAAGATTAGATAGTTGTAGTTACAGTTTTCCTTGTTAAGAAATTCAAAAAAGAAACTCACTAAGGAGGTATAAAATGGGGGTTGGGGATTTAGCTCAGTGGTAGAGCACTTGCCTAGCAAGCACAAGGCCCTGGGTTTGGTCCTCAGCTCTTAAAAAAAAAAAGGAGGCATAAAATGTAAAAGTTTGAAAGATATCATAGGATAGTTTTCTGTTGATAATATAAGTTAGGATAGACAGTGAATTAGGTACATTTTGGACAGTTTGTCAAATGAAAATGGACTAGACATTGCTGATGTATTTATTGCTTGTATATATTGTATATAGTCATTGTACTTATTGTATATAGTTTTTCTTATATTAGTTATAACTTTTTATTCTTTTTTATTTTTACTAGACAAAAAAAGGGGAAATGTGGTGATGTTTTATTTGTGCTGAAATGTGGTGATATTTTATTTGTATGTTAATAAATAAAGCATGCCTGGAGATCAAGGGGAAAAAGGCCAGCCATTTTTAAATAAACATAGAAGTCAGGCAGTGGTAGCACACGCCCTTAATCCAATCACATGGCGGGCAGGGTCTATGTGTGTTCAAGGACACACTAGGGAACAGCCAAGAGTGGTAACTCATGCCTTTAATCCCAGTACCAACCATAAGGACCTGGAGATCTGTACAGACAGGCAGTGACAAGGAAGTGAGGTAGCTGGGCTAAGAGGGAAGAACAGCAAGGCAATAAAGGCATGGGTAAGACAGGAAGTAACTCACCTTTTGATAGCTACAGAGCTAGAGAGGTAAGGTTGGTGGCTGTCACTATTTCCTTGATCTCTAAGGCTTTCACCCCTATGTTTGGTTCTGTGTTTCTTATTTAATAAGACTGTTTAGAAATTTGGCTATACTGTGTAGCGCTGGCTGTACTGAAACTCTCAGAGTAGACCAGGCTATTCTCAAACTCACAGAGATCCACCTGCCTCTGCCTCCCAAGTGCTGGGATTAAAGGTGTGCACCACTACTGCCAGGCTCAAATTGGTTAATTTTGATTAGACAAGTTAATTAGGGTAGCCACAAGGAGGGTTTGATTGCTGGACTTTAATACATTGATAGCTGGATCTTGGTAGTCAGCCTCAAGGAGAGGAAGTGGACAAATAAGTGAATAGGCCTTGGCGGTTTGCTTTAGAAATGTAATCTAATAGTTTTTAGCAAGGCAGAGGGAATGGGAGAAGGGTAAGGCCTATGAGAGTCACGTTTGCCATGCTCAGGCCTGTTAAAGCCCCTTCAGTGACAGAATAGCTATCTCCAACATATGTTTACTAAAGCATCCATTGATCAAGGACATGAATGATTGTTTATAGTTTTGCCTTGTATGGCTACAGTTTTCAATTAATTTGAAAAGTTTTCTTTGTAATATCATCCTAAGTAGAAACATAAGAAAAGCTATCATAACTATCAGCATCCTAGGCTCATATTTCAATTTAAAAAAAGTCTAAAATAGCACTGCCCCAAATTCTATATGTAGCTTCTGTGCTTTCCAAAAGACATATGAGATATTGGACAAATTAGGGCAAAGGATTGTATAAATTATATAGTTCGGTCTTTTAATATTCATTTTTTCCAGATCTACAGAAAATAAAGACGACTGGAGAAGAAAGGTAATCATCAATATTGCTCAGCTATAAACCTGCAATCTACAACAGTGGCCTACCTGTAAAATATACTTACACAATAGTGGCACAAATGTAATGGGAGCAACCAACACTTTCTGATTGACTTTAAAGCCTAGCACGTGATGAAATTCATACCGGACACTGCTAACATGGCCAGGAAACTGAGACTAGGGTGGTCAGGAGGTTACGGGCAATCTACTGCTCTTATTCTACTAAAGTATCATAGCAATAAAATGATTTCCAAGGACATGCTGCTATGCCTATAGATCAGTGTCTCATTCAACCCACCTCAGAGAAGCTTCTTCTTGAAGTAGATGAGAATTAACACAGATACCCACAACTGGACAGTGTGCTGAGAATGAGAAACTTTGGAGCACTTAGTCCTAAATGGGATGTCTTAATAAAACCCCTCCCTCGAAGCTCAGGGATTTATACAGAAGAGGAGGCCAAAAGATTATAAGAGCCAGATGTGATGGATGACTCCAAAGAATAATGTCTTCTAGATACTATAGGACTGTGGCTAAGATGAACTCACAGAGACTGTTTCAGCATGCACAAGACTTGCACAGGTTCAAGCCAGATGGGGTCCCATCACTAAGAAGAGGAAGTGGACACAGTCCTACACCTAACAGAAGGTATTGATATCCCCCTGGCAAAGGGAAAAATCTATTTTCTCCAGTGGGGTCTTACTGAATTTATCAAGCATACTTCAGGGCAGACCCTATGTTCAGGAGTAGTTGACCAACACAAAACAAACTCAATGGTATTTTTCTGGACATTTTGTTTCATTTTGCTTTGTTTGGCATTTTTTGTCTTTATTGATATTTTGCTTGTTTGTTTTTATATTTTGTGTGTTTTTTTATTTTTTGGTTTTGTATGAATTTTTTTTCAAAAAAAAAAAAAGACAAACCCTGCTAAAAATATTTTTGGGACCTATGAGGAAGAATGAACTAACAAAGTCTTTAGGGATCCTTGCATTCAGATTGGTGCCTCTTCCAGTTATGGAACCCCAGTTGTTTGTGATGGTTGCCTCCAGACCTTAAACTTCACATGGAACATGCATCTGGGACCAGGCCTAAGCTCCTTTCTGTCATGGCCTTCTCCCTCAGTCTCTGGCTCAGAAGAGATGAGGCAGCAATTCAGAGGCTGGCTTCTTCACATTATTTTGGTAAGACATCCCAAAGCATATGGTTTAAGTAACAATCAGCATTTCCACTACTGAGTAATATCTATGCTGTATTGTATCCACAAACCGAGTCCTAACGCCAGATCCTAATCCTGAAGTACACATAACAATCATTCAACTAACACATCATAAACAAGTAATGGCCCTCTGCATCACCATAAGTAATGGTTAATGGGCATCTCTAAATATAGTAGACAAGCATTAAACTGTTTTTTCTTAATTACTTCTTTCAATTTTTTGAGATTATAATGTAATTATATTATTTCCCCCTTTCCTCCCTCCAAACCATCCCATATACCGGTCCTTCCTCTCTTTCAAATTCACGGCCTCTCTTTTCATTAATTGTTGTTATAAAACAAACATACCAGTGACATTTACACAGACTGATCATGTTGTATTTATGCATTTAGGAACATATATGTGTGTACATAAACTGTTTCTTTTAATGCCTACCTTGTAACACCAAGTAAATATTCCAAACTTATGCTCAGGTTTCTCAGAATTTCCCTATGACCAAAGTTTACTTCTTAACACACTCAGGCAGAGCTATGCACTACCATACTGACTGAAGATTACCTTGGTGATAAACTCACAAAATTATAGAACATAAAATAATTTGCAGACTAGGTATCTTGCCAAGGTGACGAATCCAGCTGGGTTGTCACTCTCTTGAGGCACTCTTCCTCCTATTGCCTTTCTGTGAGCTAACTCTGTATGTGTCTTTGTTTCTCTTCTTTCAAGTGAAGGAGATGTTTTCTACCAGAAGTGCATAATGTGAGAACTACGAAATACTGGAACATGAAGAAAATGTCAGGGCTTTCAAAGTATTGATGAGACAACTGAGGACCACAGTTACCACAGCTCTGTGATACTATACAGCTCCCAAATCTTAGTTCACCTCATGTCCCTGGTTGGAAATGTCCATTGTGATCATAACAAACCAAACCAAAGTGCCATCGAATTTCTGACTGACCAGTGGCAGAAAACAGTAGATATCTGAACTGCTAAGTGAAAGATAAAGAGCATATGGCTATGTTTGCCATATAACTCTTATGGAGATGATTTTATTAATGTATTTAAATTACTTTCTTCTTAAAATTTACCATATACCTTTATGACAATAAGATAATAATAACATTGAAAACATCAACCCTGTTCTTTAGATAGAAAACAAGTGATGAATACCACTAAAAGCCATTAGCCAAACAAAACTATGTTATGTTGGTAGAGAAATGGGGTTATTGTTATTATATTATTATTATTATATCATTATTATTCTCTCAAACATTGCATCCTGACTGCAATTTCCCTTCCCTCCACTCTTCCAAGTCTCTCCCCTCACCTCCCCCTCTCCCAGATCCTTTCCTCCTCCAAAGAAATGGGATTAATTAATGAAGCATGTTTCAACAATAAATAACAACAATAAAAGAAATGGTCTGCTGCTTTGCTGTATGGGACATTCCTTTCATATCTCAAAGCACTGAGAATTAAAATTCACATTATTTAGTTGTTGGTATGTAAGTCAAAAGGTAGAAAGTGTTTAAAGGCAGTCACCATATAATGGTCATAATTTTTAAAATAGTCTCACTTCTAATGCGAATAAGTGAAGAGAATAAGTGCCACATTTCTTATGCATTCATTTGGTGTCTCTCCTGAATAATAATGTAGCTGCTGAGACTCCCACAAAGCTATAACGCTTCAGGGAGAATTCACTCCAGAAACTGTGCTTTATTATTTTCACAGAAAATACTGGCATGAATGAAGAGCTGACCTCCCTAAGAATTGTCACAGTGTGCATCTCAAGCTTGAGGAATAGTATAAGCTGAGTGTTTCTATCAAACTCACGTGTTGAAATACTAAAACTACCTGATGACAATATTAGGAGAGGTCTTTGAAAGGTAATTAGGTCATAGGAGCCAATAGTTCATGAATGTAGTACTCTCATTACAGGAACCATGAGGCTGGGGCTTGTAACTTGATGGTAGACTTCTTGCCTTACATGTATAAGGCCCTAGTTTCAATCTTAAGCAACAGAAAAAAAACATGGAGGTAGAATCTCTGAGAGATAGCTAGTTCTTCCACCAAGTGAGACACAGTTCCAAGGTACCCTGTATGAACCAAGATAAAAGACTTTCACCAATTACTAAATCTACTAACACACTTCTTAGCAGCCTTCAGAACAGTAAGAAATAAATTTCTATTTTTAGGATCCAGAGTCTATATTATTTTTCTGTAGCATCCCAAGTGGAATATAATAAGCTCCAGCTTTAGAATTACCAAATAAATGAATTCTTAATATGCAGTGAGCCACTGCAGAAGAGCATAGGTCAATAACCAAGAATAAGTCCCAAATGGAGCCTGGCAAGAACATTTGGGACTTCTGAAATGAGCTCCCATCCAGAGCAAAAACAAGGTTAGTTAGCACGTTGTTCACCACTGTACACACCATGGCATACACAAAGCTGGCTCCTCATGACTGCCAGTCTTCTCCCCCTTATCCTCCTCCAAAAAGTTTCCCTACCGATTCTCTCCTTTTTCTCTTTTCCAAAATTTGCTCTCAAAATGAAATGGAAGGTGGGGTGTGTTCTTTCTTCTATAATATTCAACATTAATAATATTCTCCAATTGTTGCTGAATTAATTAATTACTTATTGAATACCCTCTCTTGACCTATGAATTAAAAGGCAATAAAGCCCTTTGGACTATGGTTAATTATAACCCAGGTCTGGTATTAGGTAGAGCTTGGTATAACTCCTGGCCCTATCACTTATTAAGTGTGTGACCCTAGCAATTGCTTAACCTTTGTGTGGTGAAATTGTAGCCTGCCAGTGTAGCTAAGTTGGAAACAAGCTTCCATGAATTCTTCCAAATTGGGCTTGCTTGGACAAAGAGAAATAGTCTTACAAGGCAGAACTTCAGCCAGTCAGTTTCATGGTCTGAACCTGGAAGGGGCAGACATTGCTACAGCTCATGCACATTCCCAACTCACTGGCTCATGTTCTGGTGCGTGGTAGCATCCAGGTCTCCAAGTTACCAAGCAGTCCCTCAAAACCCCAAACATGAGTGAGGTACCCTAGCACCTTTGTAGTGAAAGTGACATGCTTCCCTGCAGCAAAACCCATTCCTCCTAATCCCTCAAGTTGGAGGAAGATGTACCTATGAATCATCCTTTTGGTTTCTACTGTGTTCTCCAGGCACCAAGTCTATCCTTGCTGATCCCCACTTCATGTCCGTCTTTTCCCAATGACCAACAGAGTCAACATCAGCTTCTGTGGGGTGCTCAGTTGAACAAAGCCTAACCCTACAAGTCCATGATTCTGTGCCATCTGTGAGTCTCCTTCTCTGATTTAAACTATATCATGCCCTCCCTAAATATGTCTTATCATTTGTAACATATACAGGGAAACAGTACCATTATTTTCTCAAAGTTCTGATTATAAAATGAGTTAACACATTTGCATCGTTTATTAGACATCTGCTACATAGGTTTTTTTTTAAGAAAAATAGATAATTTATATTAAAATTTTCTTCTTTAGCCAGGCATGGCAGCATACACCTTTAATCCCAGCACTTGGGAGGCAGAGGCAAGCATATTTTGGTGAGTTTGAAGCCAGTCTAGACTACACAGTGAGTTTTAGG
The DNA here is from genome assembly GCA_902168325.1 of Peromyscus nudipes. Classification (NCBI taxonomy): domain Eukaryota; kingdom Metazoa; phylum Chordata; class Mammalia; order Rodentia; family Cricetidae; genus Peromyscus; species Peromyscus nudipes. The sequence goes on from CABHPH010157923.1 coordinate 27,352, forward strand.
AGAGTCAAGGCTACACAGAGAAACCTTGTCTCAAATAAACAAATAAACAAGCAAACAAACAAAAACTACAGTAATGACTGGCCTGGCAAGACATGGTGACTGATGCAGTAGTGTCACAAACATGAGGGAAGCAACCAACAACTTTCTAACTAGATTTAAGTCCCACTCTTCAAGATGAAATCCATACCTGGCACCATTATTAGTTCAAGAACCTAGATAGGACAGAGGCCCTAGGGAGAAACTACTATTATTACTCTCCTAAATAGACATAGAATTGAACTGATTCCTGCTGACTTATAATTGTACACACAGATAAATGTATCTCTCAACCCTCACCAGAGAATCTTCTTTTGCAGTAGATAGTGATTAATAGAAAGTCCTACAACTAAGCAAAGTACAAAAAGTAAGAGAATGTCAGAACTCTCAGTCCTAAAGGGAACCACATACACACACACACACACACACACACACATACATACATACACACACACACACACACACACACACACACATACACACAAGGCACAGAGATTATTGTAGAAAATGGTATAAGTAGAAAGAGTCTAAGAGCCAAAGATGGTGGATGACTATAAAGAACCATTGTTCTGGACATAGCAGGGCAGCAGCACACATGAATTCATGACAAGTCTGACAATGTGCATAAAACCTATGCAAGCCCAAGCCAGACTAAATCCCAGGATGAAGAGAAGAGTTTGCCACACACCCCCAATCCTAGTTGTGACAATATTGACAATTGCTAGCTGCTAAGAGAGGGGAGAGGCTGTTTGTTCTGAGAATAAGCCCTGGTAATTCAACCATACTCCAGCAGAAGAACACTCCTTCAAGAATAGTTCGGCAGTGCAAATTGGTCTTTGGGGTTTCATTTTAAAAGGGGTTGGTAGGGAAGATGGGGTGGATCTGCAGAGTTAGAGAAGGTTAGTGAGTATGACCAAGGCGCTGAATGCAACTCTCAAGTAACTAATAATATTAAAAAATTGATAGTCTCTACAGAGCATAATCATGCCTTCCTGTGTTTGCAACAAAATGTAAATACAACAAGAATTAATATTTATCACATTGATATAAATCCTGGAAATGAACATCAGCACATAAGGTCTGTAGAATTTCCTGAACTAATTTTTATCATAATGCTAAAAAATATTCACCATGACAATTCATGTAGCTAGAACTTTTAAGATTTATAGTCAAGAATCTGTTTCCACACAGGACTCAATTTATAGAAATGATTAGTAGTTTTCAGAACTACAGAGTATATAGTCTTATAAGAATATTTAACTGAAACATCTTAGCACCTAGGTATGATGAAACTTTCAGATGTTTTTAGCTATAAATAAAAATTGTCATTTGTTAAAACTTAAATGTGAAAAAATAAAATAGTAGCATGATAGAATTTTTAAAATAAATGGTTTCCCAGCACCCACATGGCAGCTCACAGCCATCTGTCACTGGAGTTCCAGAGTACCCAACACTCTTCTTACCTCTGCAGGGACCCTATGCAATTGGTGCACAGACACATGCAGACAAAACATCCATACATATAAAATATTTTATAAAGAAAGAAAATGCCCCCACAGCTATGCCAACAGATCAATATGACGGAGGCAATTCCTCAGTTGATGATTCATTTTCCCAGGTGTCTCTAGCTTGTGTCAAGATGACAAAGTGAAGAAACTAATTTTAAAAAACTAACCAGTACAACTGCCCACAGCAAAAGTAATGCTCTTTTCTGATTCCATTCACTTCTCTCCATCTCCCTCAGACAGACAGCCGTCTTGGGCTTGTCACTCAGGATAGAACATCGAGGCTGTGGTCATCCAGATGTTATGTCTTCTCTCCTTTTCATCCAGTATCCCTCCGTGCATTCTGTCCTCTGCTGTAGTGAGGAACAATTTAACACTACGTTCCATTCTGAAGTCCAACTTTGTTAGGACCTTTTCATCAAATACCCTCAAGATAGCTTCTGCCTGTGTTTGGAATTTCCTTTCTCAAGCTGGGCATGATGGTGCGCATCTGTAATTCCAACACTGAGAGGCAGAAGCCAGAAGATCACTGCAAGTTCTGAGCCAGCCTGAACTACGTAGCAAAAACAAAACAAAAGGTAAAAGAATGAGCCTTTTAATTATATAGACGTCTACAGTTAATCAGAAGTTGAATGTGTAAAAACTGAACTAAGGAAGTATTTAAGAATTCAAAGGAAACACATGCTTAGCACTCCCTCTACGGAGATGCAGTTTGAACAGGGGCTTTCTTATGCAATTTGCTTTTGCTATCTGTCATGTTGCTATGTGCAACTGTCAGCCATCAGACATACCAAAATGTCTTTGGTATCATCAGTCTTGTTCCCTAATCACTCTCGAATGTGCTAAGAGGAGGGTGCTATTTGATAGGTAGCAGTAAAATAAAGGCCCAGGAGTTACAGAAAGACTACAGATAGCAATCTGTTCACACTCTATCACTGGCCTTTTCTGATTTTAAGAAAGGACCATAAAAAAAGCTCACTCTCATAAAAGGCCTTGGGACATGAAAACATTTGAAAGAACTTCAAATCTCATATTACGTAGTGATGAATATGCACTAAAAGCCCATACAGAATAAAATAACGTCTATGTTTTGTTTCAAGAGTCTTACTAAAAGTAGTCTACATAGATACAGTTTCTTGAATAGCGCACAAATGGCTTGTTTCTTCGGCCTGAATGCTCAGATCATATAGAAGGCAGGGAATCAGAAAGGGGTTTAGTTATTCTGACTGACTGTGTTTTGTACACTACCCTAACGGCATCCTCCCAATAAGCACCCACTCCTTATCCCAGGCTGAGTAGCTTCCCATCCTTTCCCTCCACAGAGATTAAGTGCACATTGGGGAAAATGTATATTATTTACAAAGTGTAGCACAGGGTGGTTTTGTGGGTCTTAAATATGGAAATGACTCTTCTTAACAACTATTCTTTTGAAAGAAAAGCCACATCTTTCACAGATGCTAAGGCCTCTTCCTCCAGCATTCTAATTTTAGTCTTTCCAATAATGCCATTGACAGCTGAGAGGTGCAAGTCTTCCATGTTGGGACAATTATAATTGGACAATTTTCTTCAGAAAACTCATTTGTGGGCATCTTATGGGTGAGGTGGGAACCGAGGTGAAATATGCTTCTTACTAGCATATTTTCTCTATATTGTATTTGAGTAAAACCATACTCTACAATTTTCCCCTTTGCACCACATAAAAAGGTTATAAACCTCCATAACCCATTAATTTAAATGAGATGTTCCTACCTGTGAGAGGCTCAAGTTGAATATGGCCATTTCGTCTTACTGCCCTTACATTAACTTCCTATCACCCACTGTCTCGACCATTTTACTCCTATAACCACATACTTGAGGCTGGGTAGTTTATAAATAACAGAAGGTGGGTTTTTATTTTTCCTTACATCTTTGGAAAGTGGGAAGTCTAAGATCCATGTACTGGCACTCTGTGTATGGTGGGTACTCTGTCGTGACTTCACATGGCAGAGAACAGAAAGAGGGGTAGGCAGCTCCCCATACCTGTTTTGTAAGTGCCCATCTCATCTATGACAGCTCTGCATGGCATCTGTGCTTGAATATGTGAATTTTAGAAGACATGTTCACATAATGCCATCCTCTTCTTCTCTACTCTTTATTATGAGCCACATGAGAGTAGCACTGTCACCGATAAAAGAGCAGGTTACTTAACCACTGTCTTTCCAGTTATAGAAATTGGATAATGCTGCTAATTCAAATTTTGTGGTTAAAATAAGTGATCAGTAATTGGATTATGAGGGTGCTAAGTTCATCCATGGATTACTCCACTGCTGAGGTCCTAACTGAAAGGGCTACCAGGATTAGGGCCTGGGTAGAGACAGTAGTCACTGGGACATATCATCAAGGTTGGGTCTTATGCCTAGATCTTTCCTCTCTCTTCCCTCTTCTTCTTTCCCCCTTCCCACTCCACTTTACCACTCCCTCCCAGTCTCCTCCTCCTCCTTCTCTTTCTTCTTCCTGGATACCACAAAGTAAGCACATTTCTTCTAATGTGTGCTCCCCACTAGGATGATCTGCCTCATCTTTTGTCCTGTTGTGTAGCAATTTCCTACAAAATCCAACATTCTACCTTGGAAAGAAACTCATCAAGACATGTTATTCTAAAGTGAGGTGAAATATTCTATCAGGAAAAACTATCATCTATCAGGAAAGCTCCTCAAAATTAAGGAAGTTAACAACTCAATAGCTTCAGGAAGTCCATGAAACTTATCAGATTGACTAGGCCCTTCCATTTCCAAGCTTATATAAGCAGTAAGAACTACTGAGAGGTGCTCTAAAACAAGCTGCTTAGAAGAGGCTCAGACAAGCTGAGCTGCCTGGAAAAGACATAAATCTATTGACCTGCTTGCAAGTTGCACAGTGAACTCCAGGTTTCCAGATTTTGTGACCTGTCGCTCTATGCCGGAGTGGGCTTTTGGTGATAAAAAACTGTCTTTGAATCATTTCTGCTTATGTATTTTTCACCCATATTTCTGTAAATAAACCCAATAAAACTCATTGGTTTACTAAGTTGGATCTTTGTGGTATCCTAACTTTAATCTATTGTCAGTTCCCTGTCTGATGTGAGTGGATATTTGTTCATATCTATCCTGGAATAGTGTCACAATACAAAAGCAACAGAAACAGCCACACATAGACTGAAATCTCAGAAACCATCATCTCAAAGTAAATATTTCTTCATTTACAGTGGCTTCTTTCAGGCATTTTGTCACAGTGGTGGAAAGATAACTTGGTCAGGTCCTTTAGAAACCAACCACCATGATGATGCTACATAAAGGTTCACCAAAAGTCACTCCGTCTATGTGACTCAGAAACGGCCAAAGGGCATTTTATAAGTAACAAAGGATTCAACCCTAACCCCTATCATATGGAATTCTAAGAATTTTAGAAGCATTTGTGCCAGGAACCAGAGACAAGACCCAATACATTATTTGTTAATATGGCAGTGCTGATCCTTTCAAAGCTGTCCTTTCTAGAGTTTCTTCCTCTCCTTCTAACTGAGAAGAGCCACACCCAATTCATTAAGATGTTAACTGAAACTAATATTTCTTTAGATTTAAAAACTGAATATAGTGATTTTCATGCAGCATCAGATGGTATAACATTTTCTCTTCTTGTTCTTTGATACTGAGCATCAATTGACATAAAACATGTAATTGCCTATGATTCTTAAGTTCTGAAAAGTAATGTGTTTGTATAAATAATCTCATAAATCAGCTCAAGGAGGTCAAAGACCACTGCAATGTTCCAAGGAAGAGGGAGGTGCAAGTGTGGATGCATAAGACCCTACCCAGCATGCAGCTTTCTTTTCTACCATCCCCTGCATCTCTTGTAACTGCATCCAATACCCTTTTCACCTACCTGAGTTCCCTTAGGTGGGACTGAATCAATAGCTCCCCCAGTCTTCTGACATTGTAGAACTTAAGTAAGCATATTATTTTTTCCCAATGACCTTCATCTCTCAAGTGGGGAGCAATGTGGGTATAACATTTGACAATATCATACATGAATAAAGTCCTGTCACAGAATTTTGTCTTTGACAAAGTGAAACATCAATAGAAATTAGCAATGATGATGCCTTTAATTCCACACAACAGGTATAGTTACCCACAAGTTATAATTTAAAATCAGACAATTTTGAGGGCCTAAATGTGATTAGAAAAGTACAGATGTAGTATAGTTGATCCTTTCTGAACTAGAGACACACAACCATGCTCCATAGATTCTAGTCCTGAGCAGTTGGAACTGTACCCAATTCAATCATGTAAATTTATCCACCTGAATCTTGCACACACATTTTCTGAATCATGCCTGATTGGCCACAATCACCTATACACTCACTTACATTAAAGAGTGAGGGGAAGTATCCAAAATAAGATACATCTTAAGTACACAGGTAAGTCTCAAGTTTAAAATAAATGGTGTCTTTCTAAATTGGAAGAAAAAAAAAACATGGTATCTTAGTTAGGGTTTGTATTATGATAAAACACCATGACCAAAAGCAACTGGAAGATGAAAGGGTGTGGTGATATTTTGTTTGTGATCCAACAAATAAAGCTTGGCTGAAGATCAGATTGTAAAGCTAAGCCACTAGTTAGCCATAAAGGCCAGGCAGTGGTGGCACACACCTTTAATCCCAGCATTCAGGAGACAGAGGAAGACAGATCTCTGTGAGTTCAAGGCCACCTTGGGCTACACAAGATTGATCCAGTCTAAAAGAAAAACAGAGCCAGGCAGTGGTGGCACATACTCCTTTAATCTCAGCATTAGGGAGGTTGAGACAGGAAGTGGTATGGTTAGGCAGAGAAAAGAAAATAAGGAAGAAGGAGACAGGAACTCAGGCCCTTTGGACTGAGGATTGTCTAGAGGTAAGAACCAGTGGCTGGCTACTCTTCTTCTCCAATCGTTCAACTTTCACCCTGATATCTATCTCTAGGTTTTTATTAATAAGACCAATTAGGATTCATGCTACATCTGGCACCCAACTTTTGGGGCATGAATTCACAAAAAAAGCTGCTTGCCTGTGACTTTGCAGCCACCAGTTCAGGCAGGAGCTACACGTGGCCAGAGTCACTACCCCACTAGTTAGAGTTCCCTTTTCTTCCCCAAGGCCTCTGAGGGAGTTTGGAGTTGTTGTTTTTTGTTTTGTTTTGTTTTGTTTTGTTTTTCTGTTGCAGCCTCTCTGCAGCAGACTTCACATGCTTTTGGGCTCCAAAAGCCACAGGAGTCAGCCACTTTCACTCGTTCTCCCACGCAGACAGCTGACTCTGGTTTCTTTCCTCTCCCAGTAGGGTGTGACTTAGGTGGCCGCCTCACTTCACTGTCATCTGAACCATCATTGTCAGCAGATTTCGTGAGTCAATTGGGATTTCTTAAAAGGCGGAATTGGTTTAAAAAAATAAATAAACACACAGAGAGAGTTTTTTTCCCCACATTAAAAAAATGGGAAACATTTTTACAATGGTGGGAGTTAGGGCTCCCACCATTGCTAGACGGTTTGAAAATGGAGCAATTAAATGAGAGGATAATTAATTTAGTTGGGATTTACATGTCAATTATAAATATTATTTGATCATTTTTGTTTTATCATTTAAAAAGTTGGTTAATTTGAGTGCCAAGACAAAAATTTTAGAAAAACTTTTTAAAATAGGTCATAGAGATATTCAGACCAAGACAGAGGAATTTAAAGGAGAACCAATCTCAGCATTGCCTTATAAGGTTATAGAGAAACAGACGAAGGCTTTCAAACAGCCAAACTTAATTTAACCAGTAACCTTACAGGAACTGCCAAATGATAGATATTCCCTAAACTGTGTAAGAGCTGAATGGACTCCTGTGCAAATGTTAGATTTGAGGAGATTCAAGGAAGGGATAGTCTCATAGGTCATGCATTTACATTTTGTGAAACAGATGTTAAACTCTTGGTCAACTTGTAGTAGAATTATACCTCAAGACTGGAAAGATTTAGTTATAGCAGTTTTGGAGGCTGGTCCTCAATTACAATGGAGGATCTGGTGGAAAGATGAGACTAAGACCATTGAACAACAAAGTAATGCTAGAAGTATTGAAATTTCCCATGACCAACTTCTTGGAGAAGGAAATTATGCTGATATACAAAGACAATCTTTATATGATGACCACACCCTAGCTTTATGCGGCATGGCAGCCATGAATGCTTGGGACAGAATTGAAGAAATAGGAAAGAAAATTAAGTCATTTACTAAAGTTATGCAGGGCCCAAAAGGAACCTTCACTGATTGCTTACAAAGATTGACTTCAGCAGTAAATAGAATGATAACAAATTCAGAAGCTAGACAAATAATAATTGAATCTCTGGCTTTTGAAAATGCTAATGCACAGTGCAAAAAAAGGTAATTAGCCCATTAAAGGCAAGATCAGCACCCTTAAAGCAGCAGATCCAAGATACAATCAATATTGAATCTCATAACCATGATAATGCTTGGATAGGAGAGGTAATTTCCAGAGGTTTGAAGAAAAATTAAAATGTCAAATGTTTCAATTTCTGTAAACAAGGTCACCTAAAAAGGGACTATAAATGGGGCATTCCTAGAAACAATGCTTTGCTAAGAAAAATCCCAATAGAACAACCCTCCCTTCTGGATAACACAGAAGGTGTGGCAAAAGCTGGCATTAAACTAACAAATGTAGATCAACAAGGGTCAGACAGGGTAACCTTTACCATCAGGAAATGCTTGGGGGGCCTCAGACCCTCATGCCATTCTTGGTCACCATAGGTGAAACTCCTCCCCAGAGCAATTAAAAGATTAGATTTGAGCAAGAGAGGCTCATACAACTAACAAATGCTTCTCATTTAACCAGATATAACTTGCCAAAAGGGAACCTCCCCAAAGTTAGGGTTGAGACAGGGTTTTGTTTTTGTCTTTTCAGGAGAATGAAGGCATCCAGCTAAGGAATCTGAAGACTACTAGACAAAAGAGACATGTGAAGAAAAAGGACAAATCATCCTGGAAAAAAAAAATATCCCAAGAAAAAGAGTAAATTGGCCTATTGATATATCACATTTTCAACAAGATAAAATTTCATAAATCTTCCCAAATGTTTGTTTCTGCTGTTCTCTTCAGACATATAATGTAAGTGGGTTTTTTTGTAGTCCCAGTCCAGTTAAAAGTTAAATCTGGCTTTGGAGTTGGAGTGTGGTTCTCTACTTCTGTAAACCCACACATACTTGTTAAAATAAAATACAAAATATGTCTCATGTCAGAAGAGCCACCTGATGTGGGATAGAAGAAAAACAAAAAATTATGGACTATTTTATTGACATTATCTCATAATCCTTTGGTTTTATTTTGACTCTTTGAATCTTTTTTGTAAGATATGAATATTATCTCAAAATTTATAAGATTAATATAATATATATTTTAAACTTTTTGCCATGATATTAATAGCCATATAGAGTACTAAGTCTAAAAAAAGGCTTCATCTAGCTTCCTGTACATGATTTCAGGTTTGAGTCTCTATCAGATAACTAGGAATTAAGTTTTTGTACTCTGGATGTACATAACAAATATTGATCCTTTAACCTCTTTGAAATCTGCTACATATGACATTTAAAATGTTTAAGTTTTCTGCAATGAACCATGACCACACCTAACAGTGACCTTTGGGGTCTCCAAAAGGATGATGGGACCCCACAAAGATGATTCCACATGGATTATGATAATGCCACTAAGCTGAAAAACACCACTTAAAGATTGGCTTTTGACTACAAACTGCTCAGGACAATCTCAAGGTGGCTAGCTGAGATGATCCAGCCTCACAGACTACTCTAGCCAGGACTTGAGACAAGGCCTACACTTTCCCATTACGCAGAGACTAGACAACAAATGATATAGCTACCTCTCCCAGGACTTGACAATTAACTGAAATTTTTCTTTTCAGGATCCCCTAAAGATGCCATTGCCCCCAGGCAGCAGGAAGTAAATTTGAGAACACAATGCTCACAGTCCCAAGAGATGGGGTAGGTGGTTTTTTTGGTCTTTCAATGGGTTATAGATATTTGTCATCATTCTGGGTAGCTTGTTACAAGCTGTTATTGGTAATGGTCAGGAAAAAAAACTGAACAAAGGAGATTAGATTCAGGGTTCTTGTTTTAAAAAAAGAAAAAGAAAAAAGGGGAATAAAGATATGATAAGATATAAGGGTAAATTATTGAATCTACTCTGGAAAAAAAAGAGAAATAATAGGAGAAAGAATAGATTATTGAATCTACTCTGGAAAGAAAAAAGGGAGACTATGGGTATGATATAATAAAAGATATATTATTGAATTTACTTATAAAAAGCATCTACTAATTTTAAATATTTTACATTGGGTTGGATTTTTGTATATTGTATACAAATTTTGTATATTGATACAAATTTGAGATTAATTTTGACAGAACACACTATCATACATTTTTAATCTTGTTCAAGGTATTGTACTTATACAACTCATTTAACAATGTAATGCAAACTTTCTAGTCCTTGAAAGTCATTATTACAAACTAATTAGGATATAAAGAAATGCAAGTTAGTAGTCATGACAATCAAACTTACAGTCATGTTAGGTATGTTTTCAAGATCAAACAGAGATATATTTTAGATAGATGGATAGATAAACATTTCAGAGATCTACAAAATATGGCATTTAAGATGTTTTAATAATGTAGGTTCTTTTTTATGACAATGAACATGTCTGCTCCTGGCAACACCAATCTACTTCAGAGAAGATGATGAGCATCAAAGAAACTCCATATAAAGCTTACTTTCTTTGTGGCAAAAATTAGCCACTGGGCAAGAAAATGCCCTTGCCTTGACTGCTGACAGTATGCTGTCCAAGTGGAACAAACAGGACACAAAAGAAAGGACAGCTGAACTTTGCCAAGACAAGATAGGACAGCCCTTCAGAACATCCTGCTTCACGGATAAGTCTGTCAGATATCGTAGGCCTGTAGGTAGGCCTAAGATGGATGCCCCAATGTTGCAGAGGAAACTTGGGTGACTGTCCAGGCAGCCAGCTGTTTCTGTCATTCCTCACAATTTTTGGAAGTTGCATGCTTGCATTTCCTGCTTACTCAGTTAATATTATTTCCTTCTTAGGTCTCTGGAGTTGAAGACTAGAGTTATAGTTATAGTTTTCCTTGTTAACAAATTCAGAAATGAAACTCACTAAAGAGGTATAAAGTGTATAAGGTTGAGAGACATCAAAAGATAGTTTTAGATGGTAAAGCAAGTTAGGATAGAAAATGAATCCATGGCTGATATGTAAAATTAAATTAAGTTATAAAATAAAATTAAAAAAAAAGAAAATGAATTAGGTACAAGACTTTGGACTCACCAAGATAGGTTAGGTAATGGAGTATTTTCTCTGAATTTGTCAAATGAAAATGAACTAGACATTGTTGATATATTTATTGCATGCATATATTATATATAGTTACTGTACTTACTGTATATAGTTTTTCTTATATTAGTTATAACCTTTTATATTTTAGATGAAAAAGGGGAAATGTTGTGATATTTTGTTTGTGATCTTAACAAATAAAGCTTGCCTGAAGATCAGAGCACAGAGTTAAGCCATTAGTTAGCCATAGAGGCCAGGCAGTGATGACACACACCTTTTATTTGGGAGGCAGAGGCAGACAGATTTCTGTGAGTTCAAGGCCACCCTGAGCTACATAAGATTAATCCAGTCTAAAAGAGAAACAGAGTCAGGCAGTGGTGGCACACACGTTTTATCTCAGCCCTTGGGATCTCAGGCTTTTAATCCCAGCACTAGGAATATGGAGATAGGAAGTGATATGGCTGGGTGGAGAAAGGAATATAAGGCAGGAGGAGAAAGGACCTCAGGCCCTTTTGGCTGACTACTCTGCTTCTCTGATCTTTCAGCTTTCACCTTGATATTTGACTCCAGGTTTTTATTAATAAGATCAATTAGGATTTGTGCTACAGAAGGGTATATTTCAGCCAATAGATTCACATCTGTCTATTATCAAAGGACGTCAGCAGAGGGACTCAAGGAAGGAACTTGGAGGCAGAAACTGATATAGAAGCCATGGGGGATTGCTGCTTACTAGCTTTCTCCCTATCACTTGCTCAGCCTGCTTTGTTATACAACTCAGACCAGCCCAGGAAGGCAGAGGCAGAAGGATCTCAGTGAGTTGGAGGCCAGTCTGATCTATTACTAGCAAGATCCAGGGCAGCCAGGACTACATAGAGAGATTTTGTCTTTAAAATAAAAATTTTGAAGTCTCTCTGTCTCTTTTGTGTGTTTTGGGTACCTTTGCTGAGAATCAGAGGGTCATAAATGTGCTGATTCATATGTGTTCTGCATTCTACTTCATTGGCTTTTATATACATTTTTATACCAGCATCATGACTTTTTAGTTACTGTGGCTCTGGGGTGTAGCCTGTTTTTCCTCAGGCTTGCTCTTCTCCAACAAGCCCATTGTCTTCTACTCTTTGTTAAAAGCTGCTTGAAGGGTTTCTCCATCTGCATGGGTCAGTGGTCACAGCTTGGAAACTGCAACTTCCACTGTGTGTCTTCAGTCTGCAGCTGGGTCACATGTTTTATCATGTTAACTAATGCATGGATATGTCATTCCTAGAATAAAACAGTTCATCAGTATAGGCAATATTTTACAGTGTTCTTGAATTCAGTTTGAAAGGATTTTAATTAAGTAATTTTCATCAAGGATATCAGTCTATGGTTTTCTTTTATAGTTATATCATTTATCCACCTTTGATTTAGGATAAAAACTGGCTTTATACAATGAATCCGTAAGAGTACCTCTTTTTCTATTTTTTGTAGTAGTTTGAAGAGGATTTGTGTGGTTGTTCTTCAAAGGTCTGATAAAAATCCCATAGCAAATCTTTCTGGGAATTGGGGTCTTTCACTGGGAAACTTTTTACTACTACATCAATCTCATTGTTCTGTTTTCTACATCTTTTGGTTCAATCTTGGTAGGACCTATGTATCTAGAAAAAAATCATTTTCTTCTAGTTTTTCTAACTTATGGCTGTACATATCTTCAAAATATTTCTTCATACAATTATGGATTGCAGTAGTAGGTCATGAGATATTCCTCTCTTCATCTCAGATTTTATTAATTTGGTTTATCACTCATTTGCTTGGTCTAAGGGATATCAGTTTTGTTAATCTTTTCCAATAACTGTTTCTCTGATTCTTTGTATTGTTCTTTTAGATTTGATTTCTTTCATTTCAGCTCTGATCTTTTCTAACTCTCATTCTGTTGCTTTCCATTTTCTGTTACTTTTGTCTTTCTATAATCTCAAATGCATTGTTGGGATATTTATTTAAGATCTCTGTTTTATGAGTCGACTGGGTATGGGGGTGGCAGAGGGTGAGGAGTGGGGGATGAGAACATAGGGAAATGGGAGGGTCAAGCTGGAACAGGGACAGAGTGGGAGGGCAGGGAGGAAGATACCATGATACATGAGGACATCATGGGAATAGGAAGAGGCAAGGTGCTGGGGAGGCTCTCAGGAATCCACAAGATTGACCCCACCTTGGTCTGCTGGCAGTGGTCCAGAGGGGCCTGGACCGGTCTACTCTAGTGACCAGCCTAGCAAATAACCTAGCTGTCATCATAGAGCCTTTGTTCAGTGACTGATGGAGGCAGATACAAAGATCCACGGCCAGGCACCAGGCTGAGCTCCAGGAATCCAACTGATGAGAGAGAGGAGGGATTCTGCCCAGGTCGAGATCATGATGGGAGGATGTGCAGAGATAACCGGCCACACTAGTGGAAACCCATAAACTGTGGACTGGTGGCTGTGGAGCCCCCATGGGACTGGACTGGGCCCTCTGGATACGGAAGACAGTTGTTTGGCTCGAACTGTTTGGGGGGCACCCAGGCAAGGGGATAGGGATCTGTCCCTGGTCTATGAGCAGACTTCTGGAACCTGGTGCCTGTGGTGTGACACCTTGCACAGCCTTGGTGCAGTGGGGAGGGGCTTGGACCTGCCTAGGCTCAGTGTGCTGGGCTCTGCTGACTCCCCATGAGAGACCTCGATTTGGGGGATGTGGGGATGCAGTGTAGCTTGGGAAAGAGGGCTGGGGGTGGGAGGAGGTGGAGGGGGGATCTGTGGATAGTATGTGGAGTGAGTAGAAAATTTCTTAATAAAGAAAAATGAAAGAAAAAAAGATCTGTTTTTTCACATAAGCACTCATAGCTATAAAAATTCATATTAGAGCTGATTTTTCTTCATCACACAGAATCACATAAGTTTTGTTGCTGTTTTCATTTGATTTTATAAATGTTCTAATTTTCCCCTGAATTCTTCAATTACCCACTAACCTTTGAAATGTGTGTTGCTCAGTCTCCATTTGTCTGTATAGTTGTTTTAATTTCTCTTGCTGCTCATTTCCACTTCCATTCTATTATGACAAGATACAGGAAATTCTTTCAAGTCTTTGTATCTAGTAAGGTTTAGTTTCTGGTCTAAAATACAATTTGGGGGAAAGTTCTGTGTGTATCCATTCTGTGGTTAAATATTGTTCATTAGATGTGTTTAGTACATCTGATCTATAGTCTAATTTAACTAAAGTTTCTTTGTTGATTTTTTTTTGTTTTGTCCAAATAACCTATCTGTTGTAAGACTACAGTATCAAAGTTACCCACTATTATTATATTAGAGTTTGTCTGTTCCTCTTTGTCCAGTAAAACTTATTTTGGGCATAGACATAAACATCATTTCTTTTCCTTTTGTTTTTTCTTTAAACATTATTATGTATTCTTCCCTTTACCAATATATAGTGCTCTTCTTATCGCTTCCAATTCTGGTTTTAAATCAGTTTGTCAGACATTAGTATAATCACTCCTGCTTACTTTTGGATTCTGCATTCTAATTTGCATATCCACTTTTCCCATGGAATTTATTTTTCTCCTGTGCTTTCATGGTCTTTTGTGTGTCAGATTCCTTTAAGTATCTTATGCACTGCTGACTTTGTGCTCATGAATTCCTTTAAATTATGCTTATCTAGGAATGTGTTTTCCTTCAATTCTGAAGAATAACTGTATTAGATATAGTAATCTAGTTTGGCAGTTAGTGTCTTTTAGAATTTGAAATATATCTTGACCCTTAGAGTTTGTGTTGAGAAATCTGCTGATATTCTGATAGGATGCCCATTGCAAGTGAATTGGTGTTTGTCTCATGTAGAATTTAATACACTTTCTTTGTTCTGTGCAGTTTGATATTTTAACTGTAATAGCACAGTGAGGTTCTTCCTGGTGGTGTCTATTTGAGATTCAGGGTGACTCCTATATGTTTTGTTCATTTCCCCTCAAGACTTGGAGATTTTTCTATTGATATTTCTCTGAGTACATTTTCTGTGTCTTTCCTTTGTACCTTGGTATCTTCTTATAGACAAAACTTATGGAGGTCTTTTATGTGTGTCTCAGAAGGTTTGCATTTTTTGCTTATGATTCTTTTTTCTCTCTACTAGTGTCTAGATGTTCTAATTAATTTCATCTCATGTTCAAACACTGAAATCCTTGTTTATACTTGATGTAGATTATTGAACTATTCATTCATACCCTATATTGTTTCACTTGGAGTTCTTTAATATTTTTAAAGGAATCATTCCTTTGATTTTTCTAGATTTATTTTATTTTTTAATAGTTTACATGTGTGTATGTCTGTGCATGTTGTGCACATGAGTATGAGTGCCCACAGAGGCCAAAAGAGTATGTCAGATCCACTTGAGCTGTATGTAGTTATACATGGTTGTGAGTTGCCAGTTATGTGTACTGAAAATCAAATTATGGTCCCCTACAGGAGCAGCTAGCTAGCTCTCTTAAACACTGAACCATAATCTACAACCTCACCTTTGAATTCTTTATCTGTCCTTTCATTTACTGGTCAGCTTTACAATTAGTTGCTGTAGCATTTTAACTTTTTGAGCAGCGATATTGCTTTTTTTTTAATTGCTTGTATTTCTATGCAGACTTCTTGGATAGCTCTCTCTCTCTCTCTCTCTCTCTCTCTCTCTCTCTCTCATTGTCTTATTTTTTCTTTTTATTTATTCTTCTCTCATACATTACATCCCGATCATTCCCTCCCCTCCCTTTATTCCTCCCAACTCCACCCCCACCTCCCCTCTCCCCCAGATCCACTCTTCCCCTGTTTCCCTTCAGAAAAGAGCAGGCCTCCCAGGGATATCAACGGAACACTGCTCAACAAGTTACAATAAGACTAGGCACAAACCTTCATATCAAGGCTGGACAAGGTGACCCAATAGGAGGGAAAGGGTTCCAAGAGCAAGCAAAAGAGTCAGAAATACTCTCCACTCCCACTGTGAGGAGTCCCACAAGAACACCAAGCTATACAATAATAACATATGTGCAGAGAACCTAGCTCAGATCCATGTCAGTCTCTCTGAGCCCCTAGGAGCCCTGCTTAGTTCATTCTGTGGGCTGTGTTCTCCTGTGATCTTCAACCCTTCTGACTTCTACAGTCCTTCCTCTCCCTCTTCTGTGGGGTTCTGAGCTACACCTAATGTTTGAGAACCTCTTGAATGAAAAGTGTTCTTTTAAAAACATGTCCTTGGATGTAAGATTATTATGAAGTGATAAACATAGGACCAGCTGGATTTTGTAGTATAGTTTGTTTGTTTTTTTTGCCATTTCTTTAATGTGTTATAGCTGTGAATGGTGCATTGGAACATGAAAGTTTAGCTTTCTATGCAGGTCTAATGAATGAGTGGCTTCTGATATTTCAGACAGACATGTTGTAGATAGAGGAGTGTATGATTTTTCCTCTAATCTTGGCAGCCATGTTCAGGTGGAAGGAGTGTGGGTACAATCTGTGCAGTACTCCAGGGAGTTTTTGTTGTTTCTCTCTGCTGTTGATATGGAGATGAGTGTCCAGAATGCGTACTCAGGACTTCACTAGTTGCACCTACTTTTTTGGTCATTGGGTTGGGTTTACTTGGATGGCTGGGAGTATTTTGGTTTAGTTTAGGTTTTTTTTGTTGTTGTTTTATTTTTGTTTTTGTTTTTGTCGTTGTTTTAAGACAAGGATTCTCTGTGTAACAACCCTGGTTGTCCTAGAACTCAATTTGTAGACCAGGCTGGCCTTGAACTCAGAGAGATCACCTGCCTTTGCTTCCTGAGTAGTGGGATTAAAGGCATGCACCACCATGCCCAACTGGCTTGGGGATTTTAATCTCTCCTATTCCTTGAGTTATTCACTGAAGTTTGAGCAGGAATGGGTTATATCTAGAGGAATATGGACTGACTTTTAGCTATACTTTTAGTACACTGAGATATACTATGGGAGTATATCTCAGAGGTAGAGCATCTACATAGGATGCTTGAAGTGCCATGCTCAATCTCTCGCACTACATAGAAAGAAATAAATAATAGTGACAAGTAGCAGTTAATGACATAATAAAGCAAATGCAGTGTACCATCTACGACCCTAACAACAGGAATATCATTATATAATTATATATACATATGAGAGAGAGAGATCAAAGAGCACAAGAGAAATGAGGGTAAAATGAACTCAGAGCAGAATATTCAAAAGGAAAAGAGAGAAAAGGTAGGCAAAAGACAGAATATGAAAGGTTGTAATGAGGGAGAGAATTCTAGTAAAGGAAGAAGGAAGAATAAAAGAAAAAGAGACAAAGAATATAACACACACACTGTGCTGGCTAATGTTTATGACAATTTGAAATGAGCTAGTGTCTTCTGGGAAGAAGGAATATTAATCAAGAAAATGCCTCTATTGGATGGAGTGTCCTGTAGGCAGGTGAGGCATTAGCTTGATTAATGATTGATGTGCATGGGCCCAACTCACTGTGGGCAATGCCATCCCTAGTGCTCCTAGATTGTATAAAAAAGCAGGCTGAGCAAGCCACAGGGAGCAAGTCAGTGAGCAGCATCCCTCCAAATCTTCTGCTTTAGCTCCTGCCTCCAGGTTCCTATCTTGAGTTCCTGACTTCCCTTAGTAATGGGCAGTAATATATAAGCCAAATAAAACCTTTCCTCCCCAAGTTGCCTTTAATCATGATGTTTCATCATAACAATAGAAATCCTAAGACACACCTTCATAAGCTAGTTAGAAGGCAGCAATGTGAATCTCGATTTTTTTTGTTGTTGTTGTTGTTTTGTTTTTTGTTTTTTTGAGACTGGGTTTCTCTGTGTAGTTTTGGAGCCTGTCCTAGAACTCACTCTGTAGCCCAGGCTAACCTCGAATGAATCTTGATTTTTAAGAAGTAAGAAACTAGGCCGGGTGGTGGTGGCACACGCCTTTAATCCCAGCACTCGGGAGGCAGAGGCAGGCGGATCTTTGTGGGTTCGAGGCCAGCCTGTTCTACAGAGCGAGATCCAGGAAAGGCGCAAAGCTACACAGAGAAACCCTGTCTCGAAAAACCACAAAAAAAAAGAAGTAAGAAACTAATTATTTAAGGTGAGGTAGTTGTGCTGGCAAGGGTAGATGTTGACAGCCACAGTCATTTTTTATTTTCCCTGTGGCTTCTTGAGCTATGGACCATTAGAGAGCAGGGACTAGGTATGTTCACCCTTTTCTTTGTTTGTGTGTTGTCCACTAGTCACAAATGATGGGATCTAGAGCTGGTCAGAATGGCTTCCAACTACCCTGCTATCTAGTACTTGGAACCCTGCTATCTAGTATGGGTAGCTTGGAACCAAAGTTCCCTGAGCTGCAGTTTACTATAGACAGATTAGCTTGGTAGACTCCAAGGGCTTGGCTAACATCAAGTTCTGCTGCACATTTGGGCTTCATACATCCCTGTGAAGCCCACACAGAGTGCAGGGTGACAAACTGTCTGTGGTGAAAGAGCACAGCAGGTCCAATCATTTCACTGCCCTTGACAATGGTTTTCCTAGGCTCAGTCTCTGCATGGAATCGGCGCATGGCTGCTTAGTCTGCCACCCATTGTTAGCTGACTGTCACCCGCCAGTCGTGAACAGACAGTGTCTACCATGTTCACTGTCTCTGACCCAAATCATTTCATACATATTTTCAAGTTTTCTTCAGTGTCATCTGCCAAGGCCACATTAGGCCACTAAGCATGTGCTGGTAGGGGTAGAGGGAAATGTTTCTTGTGGGTGGCAAGGGGAAAGGACACTGTAGGGTCTTACGGTTCTCGGTTCTCGCAGCAACGAGCATGGGCGGCATTTCCACATGGCTCCGCTTTACACTGAGAAATGCAAATCACTTCTTAGGAGCCAGCAGAGATCAGCTGAGTCCAGCCTGCCTTTCTGCTCTCCCCTGGTTCTGTGCCTATTCCGTCTCTGTGTCTCTCTTTTGCTTTTCCGTTTTTCTCCCCTCTGCACTGCAAAGCAGCTATGGGCTCTGGGCTGAGGTGTTTTTTTCTCTTGCCCTCTATTTCCGCACAGTCTCTCTAAGTGCATTCCCTTAGTCAAACAGAGAAGGTGCTTTCTGGTGATTTCAATTCGGAGCCACTGAGAAGCTGATAAATACTACTTGCTTCTAATCTGCCATCTTGGCTCTCACCAGGATGCAGTTTTTAAAGGGCACAAAAAGCACACTTAAGGATATGCATTCTATATAAAAAAAAAAAAACCTTAGTATTTCGTCCATATTGGCATTAACAAGTAAATCAAAAGTCAAAATCCCCATTTCTAAACCAAAGCAACATTCTTATCTCCCAAGGATTTGCTTTGTAACTCCCAACTCACAGATGTATATTGCTACGAAGAATGGAAGCCACTGCTGTGATCCCAAAACATTTCTGTTCTTTCACAGCACTGTGTGTGTGTGTAAGTGAGAATGTGTGTGTGTGTGTGTGTGTGTGTGTGTGTGTGTGTGTGTGTGTGTGTTGATACAGGGGATGGGGTGTGCACAAAGCTGTATCAGCAAAGATTTGATCTCATAAAAGGAACAGATAGGAGACTGACTCCTTTTTGTTAAATGTAAACACAATATGTTCACCTAAACAATTTACCAAATGGTACCACATCTCTAACAGTAGACCTATTTCCTTCCCTCTGCACAGTAAAGGAAATGTCATATTCACTCTGGAGGAAGAGAGTTGGCACTTACTTTGTGTATGCCTTTGAGCTGAACACTCAACCTCCAAGTTCCAGTTTCCTTGTCTACAAAATGAAAATCACTGTCCTGTGGATTGGTTGAGAGGATTGCATGAGGTAACAGGTCAAACTCTTGGTCCTCAGTGGCTGCCCTGCAAGGCTTATCCATCAGTGTCATTGCTACTGCTCTATGAAGAGCGAATAAAGTTCTTTGTGCACTGAGCAGATACTGAGCACTTATGCAAAGAAGAAAATGATGAAGCTGAACAAGGGTTAAGACTTTTTCTTCCAATATTTTTCTAATATGTTTTAATCAGTAGGCAGTTGTGTGTATCTATCATACATCTCATTATGTTTTGAAATATGAATATATTGTGAAATGCTCACACTGAGCCAGTTAATATGTACATTGCCTCACACTCTTACCATCTTTTATGATGAGAACATCTAAACTCTCGTCTCAGTTTTCACTAATAAAATATGTCAAAGTTGACTGTACTAACCCTGCTCTATGATGGATCTTATAAATTAATTCTTTTTTTTTTTTTTGGTTTGTTTTTTGAGACAGGGTTTCTCTGTGTAGCTTTGCGCCTTTCCTGGAACTCACTTGGTAGCCCAGGCTGGCCTCGAACTCACAAAGATCCACCTGGCTCTGCCTCCCGAGCGCTGGGATTAAAGGCGTGCGCCACCACCGCCTGGCAAATTAATTCTTAACTGGAATTTTATAACCTTTGACAAGTATACATATCCTTAACACATGCTGTTTTATTCACTACTTTGATTAATCAACTTGTTTGTTTGTTCATTTGTTTTTGTTTTTCGAGACAGGGTTTCCCTGTGCAGCTCTGGCTAAATTGGAACTCCCTCTGTAGACAAGGATGGCATTATACTCAGATCTGCCTGCCTCTGCCTTCCAAGTGCTGGGATTAAAGGCATGTGCCACCACTGCTGAGCTATGAATCAACATTTTTAACTTCCACTTATCAATGTCAGTATCTGTCTTTCTATGCCTGGCTTGTTTTCCTTAACACCATTTCCTCTTGTTTATAATGATTGTTACCAGTAGCAGAACTTTCCTTTCTTCCTTAAAACTCAGTGGTATTTCACCAGATGGTAGTAGCACACGCCTTTAATCCGAGCACTCAGGAGACAGAGCCAGGTGAATCTCCGTGAGGTCGAAGCCAGCCTGGTCTACAGAGCAAGATCCAGGAGAGGCACCAAAACTACACAGAGAAACCCTGTCTCAAAGGGAAAAAAAAGAAAAAAGAAAGAAAACTAAGTGGTATTTCATTCTGTCATTATGTAGTCATATGCTATTGACAGTCCAGTAGATTCCATATCATACTGTGAATAGTGTTGTAGTAAATGAAGAGTTGTAGACATCTCTACCATACTGATTCCAGTCCTTTGAACTTGTGCTGGTGGGATTACTGGATCACATGCTGACTATTTTTGTTGTTGTTTGAGAAAACATTAAGTTTTTCATAATGGCTGTACTTTTTAACAGGACATTATTTGAAAGATCTTTTCTCTTTACATTCATTACCACTTGTTCTAACTCATCATTCTATGGCAGCCATTCCACCAGATCTAATGAAACTTCATTTTAATTTTTACTTCCCCATGGTTAGTTATACTGAACATTTCTTCATAAGTGTATTGGCCATATGGATGACTTCTTTTGAGATCTATTCAGGTTCTTCCTGCATTTTTGAAGACCTTATTTTCAGGCTATTGAATTGAGGTTTCATTTAATGAACAGTATTTTTTCAATAAAACAAATACAACCATCATAAATAATGCTATTAAATGACATTTTATCATAAAAGATGGTGATCTATTTCTAAGCAATACAAGTAGATTACAAACTACATGTCT
>CABHPH010157924.1:0-13976 GCA_902168325.1 Peromyscus nudipes
CCACTCTCGCATCTGATTATTTCCTACAGGATCTAAAAACTCAGCACCGTTTTCTGTGGTTCTTTCTTACTTTCTTTACATACAGTGGATACTGATTTTCTATGAAGAAGTGAAATTGTTAGGAAATATTGCATACAACATTGTTTATAAATGTGTGGACCATCTACTACTATTATTTCGTGAGATGGACATGGTAGCAAACTGCTCCTCCTAAGCTCTTATATTTATGCACATAGGTTAACACACCTCTTAATCCACTTTGGAGAAGCCCCCCCCTTTTTATTCTTTTTTCTTTTTGGTGGAAGATGGTGATTAACACAGAGACCCCACAACTGGTCAACATGCAGAAAGCAAGAGACTGGAGGGCTCAACCCTGAAGGGGACATCCTTATCACCCCTCCCTTATCTACACATGGCCCCCTTCTCCCATCCAAGGCTAAGGGATCATCACAGAAGACGGAACAGAGAGACTTTATGCTCCAGGATAGAGGACATCTACAGCAAACAGTATTTTTAGGGTGTGACAGGGACCCTTGCACACACGGACTCACAGAGGCTGACTGCATGCTCAAGACTGGCACAACATCAGTCAGCAAAAAAGCAGCCTGGATGGCGAGTCCAGGGTCATGAAGCCCACCACCAGCTGAAGAGCTTTTGGCAATTGCTGGTGTCTGGCAGAAGCGGTATTGGTTTTCTTCAGGAATGTGATCCGAGAGAGGTTGTCCATGTTCCAGTCGAATGCCCTACACCCATGCACACACCAGCAGCACTCAGTGGCCTTCGTGTGATTGAAAACAAAGCATGTGAAGCTGGAAGGGAAAATGGTGGGTGGGATAAAGCAGGGACCAGAGGAGAGGGACTAGGGGTAGATTTGATGAAATTATATGGAATTCTCAATAAAAGTGCAATTTTAACAGAGTCAATTGGACTCATATGATCATTAATTAAACCATTCCCCTGTTTCAGATTATGCAAGTTAGTATTCAGTGTTCTCAATTTATTACTGAGAAACTCAGAAAATCAGAGAAAAAAGCCACCACACACTAAGCTTTGAGGAGGTAATAGAGCCCAAGGGGATTCTGGGCCCCAGAGCAAGGGCTGGTGGGTAGGCTGGGTGCAGGGCTCTGGTTTCACTTCCAAGTTGTCACAAGCCCAGTTGGGCTCTGAGTAGCACTGTGGTGCTGCTGGGCATCATGTCACATACCAGCCATTCTTAAAATACAGGGATTAAGTGAGTACAATAATAGTCCATTCCTTTCTTCCTATGTGTGAAGGTGCCCTGTGTCTGCCCACCAGCATTTGGAGGCCACTGGGGTAGAGGAGTGCAATGAAGTAGTCTTTGAAGACAGTCTGTCATGAGGAAAAGATATGGCCTAATTGAATTTAATCTTCTTTTAAATGGTTACTCAGAGGACGGCCTCCGTTAGAAGTTCAAAAGGGCATGTATAAATCTTCCCAGGCGAGTGTCCCTACTGTGGGCTAACCTGTGGCAGTGGGCAAACAAGATGGGACTCTGAAATCTGTGTTTCATCTCAATAGGACTGACGAGGGTTTAATGAGGAATGGTCAGCATTCCCTGGCCTTAAGACCACATCCTGTACTGTGAAATGGACTCAAGTCCATGGTCTTGAAAATTGTCTGTTTCCTATTTTCAAATGTTCTCATGAGTCCTTTTACTTTTCAGTTCAAAATAGACACTAAAATGGGCTTTAAGTGTTTACTTTTCATCCTTGATTTTGGGCAGATGCCTAATTTCCATAGCTTTCTTACCTCCTGAAGAGTTTCGGGCTTTCTGCGTCTGCCAAAATGAAGCAAATGTACGGCATGGTGCTTTGAAGTCTGAGTTAAAGCAAAACTAAATGGTCCATGTTTATCTGATCAATTAAAGGAATCGCCTGCATCCTCAGCACTGATGTTTCTCATTTAGGCAGCATTCTATACAGTCCTCAGGAAATTAACAACAGACACCGAGCTTGGGGAGTGGGTGTTATTATACAAAGAAATGCAGAAAAGTGTGGGAAAATGTAACCAGGCCCCAGCATAACCTACATGAACTGACAAGACTCCAGCACCAACTGAGGAATGTCTTTGTAGATGTAAATCTTCAGAAAAGCATCGAACAAAATTGCCCAAAATAGAAGTTTGATTTAGGACATCCATTATAGGAAGTGAGCTACTTGATCCAAGGGCTTTGCTATGATGGATGCTTTTAATTCTTTGAAACTCATCTCTCTGATTAGAATGTTCACAGTTCATGTTAACCATAGTTGGTCAAGGGAATACTATGAATAGCACCATGCTAAACAGAGCTTCTGATCGAGACAGATTTAAAAGAGCACCCATTAAGACTTTCCTTGTGGGGATGATGTGATGGCTCATTGCGTAGAGGCCACCAAACCTGATGAGCTGAGTTTGATCCCTGGAATCCACATGAGAGAAGAAGAGAATCAACTCCTGTGGGTAGGCCTCTGATCTCAAATGAGCATGCATGCACACACCCTTACATTTATAAACCAAGATACACAAATATACAAAATAATTTGCAAAAGCTTTCCTTGCAGTGTATACTGTTTCTAAGTCAAACTCATAAACACCTGTCAATTAAAATGAAGTGAACAGGAGATAATTGAACCCTCAAGGTCTCCTTCATCAACATGCTCATCCACTCTCTCTGGTAGGAGTTAAAAATATACCCGAGTGGTGTTCGCCTTCCACTGTAGCTGGTTCAGGTCCCACGCACATGATCTGCCTCAGAAGGCAGCTGACTCTATTTCTTGAGAAATCCCACTAGGTCTGTTATTCGTCGGTGTAAGTGACTTACATTGCCCAACTGGCACCAGCAGATTTGACTTAAATGGCTTGGGGAGAACAGCCATGTTTGCACATTTGTCAGACTTCATGGAGCTTGCTCCCTAAATTCACAGATCTGTCTCCAACACTGTGTCTCGGTAAGAAAATGATGACACAGTCATATCTTAATTAGTGGATTTCAGTTCTATAGGCAATGTGGGTGCATATAAAGTCACATTCCTAGAGGTTCAAATTTCAAATACTTCTATCTGTGACAGGGAAAATATGACAAAAAGAAGCTCACCTGTATGACCCATCGTCCCACACAAAGTTGCTCTTTCCCCCCCAATTTGATTGTCTACATCATTAATTTTATTCATCTATCTATCTCTATCAAGGCAGAGGATGCCTGTCTGGCTACTCAAATGCTAATGACCTTTTAACTTGATTTATTGAATATTCTATATTTTGAAGATAATGGGAATGGAGATTTCTGTGGACATCTGTAGAAGAAAAATTACCCTGGGAAATTGTTTCTTTTTTTTTTTTTTTTTAAAGAAACAAATTCTGTCTCTGCCTCTCTATCTCTGTCTCTAATATACATACGTATATTTTGCCAATTATTAGGAACTGAAATTAACGGAAGTATAGCAGGATGGGGGAGGACCACAAGTACTATACCGAAGAGAGAAGCAGAAGTTTGCTGTCTACAGCATGCATCATGAGTACTTACAAACACACTGGAATGTATGTTTTCCATATTTGGTGAATAACTATAAGAGAGCAGCTCTGAATAGTCCTAATACAAACCAATAAGGAAACAGAATAGTAAGTAATTGCCTGATTAGATCAGTACCTATTATATGTCCATATTTATGTATCACATCTGACCTATAACTGTGTCTGATTATGATTAATATGTGTAAATAAAAGAAGGTTTTTAAATGTTTAGCAAGGTGGATACATTAGTTGATTTGATCATTATGCACCATTCATTTATGTGGAATTATCATACTGAGCCAATAAATTTGTGTACCTATATTTATATAAACATATATTTATAAAAAAGTAATATCTATTAATTTTAAAAAATGTACATGGAGAGAAGGTGATATTCGAGTTTCTGAGTCTCATGTCACTTAATGTGTTATTTTTCAGTTATGTTGAATTTGTTACAAATGATAGGACATTCTTTCTTTGTAGAAGAGTAATGCTCCACTGTATGTTTTTATCACAGTTTCTTACCCGTTCATTCATTGACCGGCATCCATATCTATTCTTTATATCAGCACTGAACATGAGGATGTAAGCATGGTAGTCTATGCTCATAACTCAGATGTGATGTGACTGAATCAGGAGTGTTCAGTTGGGAAAGTTTGAGGCCAGCTTGTGCTACAGAATGATGCACTGCCTCCAAACATAAAGTGAGCATGGGTGAGTGTCTTCTCAAAGTGCTGATAGTAGTATAGGCAGTGACTTTTTGGATAAGACCATAAAAGCACAAGAAATAAGAGCAAAATTTAAACACACACATACACATACACACACACACACACACACACACACACACACACACACACACACACACACACAAACACTCAAGAACGAAGAGGTAGCCTAAAGAACAGATTTTTTTTCAAATAATTCATTTGTGAATGATTAGTATTAAGTATAATGAAGTTTATTTTGTTTTTTAGTAGGCAGAAATAACCCAGTGTTACAGAAAATAGTCTAAAGCCTGAAACGGAGAGTCTAGGGAATAGGTTTAAATGGAAAAGTGAGCTAAGGACAGGGATTCCTTCTTTGGGGGTCAGAGCCATCACGCTTATGGACCATTTCCAAAATGTTCTGAGGACTCAGAGCTCCCTACACAGAGAGAAAAGCTCTAGCTAGAGGAAAACATTCCAACACAAAGTAATTTAGTGATTGTTTATTAATTGTAGCTATATACCATAAAAATCACGGCAGGTATTGATAGACGGCTGTTGTGGGGAGAGTAGAATCTTAGTGAGTAAATTATGGAAGGAAGAGTTCATTTGTCCAAGGTCTGAAGACAGAGTCCATCTTGGTGGAGAGGACATGTCAGCAGCCACTCAAGGCAGCTGGTTAGTCACATTAAATCTGCAGTCAGGAGCAAGGAGGGAAGAATCTTGGCACTTGGGTCTCTTTCCCATTTTAATCAGTCTGGATCCCTAGCCCATGCAATGGTGTTGCCCACATTCAAGGTGGTTATACTTTCTGGAACATTCCCCATAGAAATACCCAGAGATGCATTCTGTATATGCTCTAGTTGACTCAAAACCTAGGCAAGTTGATAATGAAATTTGACCATCACGGTGGCATCATGAGATTAGCTCTGAGATAGTTAACCCATCATAATCATAGTGAGAAGATGCTCATTGGCATTTTACATTTTATTCCATTTTTTAATCCTTGACTAGGGTGATCACAACACTAGATCTTGCTAGACTATAGCAGCTAAAGGAATGGAATAAAAAAATAAGAAGGAACATTACATATGGACCCCATGATAGTGGGAACTATCCCAGCTGTGGGCATTAAATGAGGATGAAAGGCAAGACTGAGGAGAGCATCTGGCAAACAGCACTGTTTCCAATCGGACCTCTGTCAGCTCAAGTTTGGACATGCCCAGGGGAAAAGAAGAGACATCAAGGTGCTCTGGGGATTCTCCAGGCTTATGGAAGAGCAAATAGCAACACAACTAACCTCTCCTGGAACAAAAAAATAATGATACACTTCAAGAGGCTCCTGCTCAGTTAAAATTAAAATACATCCTGTTGTGGTTGAGGATAATGTTAAGGGGATTAAAGCAAGTCTGTAATGTTCTCCAGCCACTGGCCACAAATATATATAGACAGGCCCAGTTCAGATGCCATGCCTATGGACTATGTAGTCCATCCTCACTCATTTGCATTCCTGGCTTTTTAGCTAAGAAGAGCAGAAACTCCTGTGTGGTAAACTGTTGGCTAAATCACTCCTATTGCTTGCCTTTAAAATCTAATTTGACTTTAAGCTACAATTGTGAAATTTTTCTTTATTTTTATTTACATATATGTATATAAATAAAATTTATGTTGCATATGTATAATGTGTCTGTGTAAGTATATGCCATTCACAGGTGGTTTTAGAGGCCAGAAGAGGATTTCAGATCCCCTGGATCTGGAGTTACAAGTGGTTGTGAACTGCCCTATGTGGATGCTGGGAATGTAGTTTGGATTCTTAGAAAAGGCACCAAGTTCCATTTTTCTATTCTCTGATTGCAAGACTTATAAAACATACTGTCAGGAAGCTATATTTGATCATAGATTTATAAGCTGTATTCATTCATAATTTAATTTTCTCACTAAATTTGTGATAATTAACCATTAGACTAACCTTACAGTTAGTCTTTATTTAATTGACCAGTATAAAATCTGGGTCAGTTTTTCTGCTAGCCAGGACAGTTACTTCTAGTCTGCTTTACTGTTCTCCTAATGACCATGTATGAAAATAAATCAGATGGCCCGTGGCAGAGATTGCATTTATCCTGTAACATCTACACACCTGCATTCCAATTTTATTTAATGCAGCAATACATAATTGGCTAGGAGATATTGGTGTCCTCAAAATGTTATTAAAGGGCAGAATTTCAGATGCGGAAGCTGTTGTTCGAATCTAAGATGGTCTTTTACTAAAAAACCCAGAGCCAGATATTGGGCTGAAAGCTGGAAGATCAGAGAAGCAAAACAACCAACCACTACTTCTTACCTCTAGGAGATCCTCAGCCTAAAGAGAGTGAGTTCCTGTTTCCTCACACCTTATATACCTTTCTTTGCCCAGATATCATTTCCTGAGATTAAATGTGTGTGTGCTTCCCAGTACTGGGATTAATGGTGTGTGCCACCACTGCCTGGATCTGCTTCCAGTGTGGCCTTGAACTCACAGAGATCCAGAAGGAATCTCTGCCTCCCAGTGATAGGATTAAGGGTGTGTGCTACCACTCTCTGGCCTCTACATTTAATCTAGTGGCTGGCTCTGTCCTCTGATCTTCAGGCAAGCTTTATTAGGGTACACCACAGGTAGCAGCTTCAGATGTATGCTGCAAAGTAGGGCAGAGGATGTGGTCATGGTCTGTCTTATATACAGACTGACCCCCCCCAACTTAGATTCATTTTTTAAGAAGTTGAATAGAAGGAAGATGATATGTATTCATTAGAAATTCAACTTGGATTTGGGTCTTTCTTGGGTGAGTGGCATGTGGTGCAGTGTTCTCCTAGAATGCTGGGCAGGGCCAGAGAGTTGCAACAGCTGCTACAAGAGGCTAATGACTGGTAGGTAGTATACAGTGCCATTAAACTATTGTGTTTAGTGGATTAGGAGTTTTAAATGCATTTTCATCTTATGATATTTAAACATATGATGGTTTTACTGATATGCATATGCATACAAATATATGTCCTGTTATACAGGAGTCCTACATTGATTGGATTCATCCAACTTTGGAAATGTTAAATACCATATCCATTTCAGCAGATGAAATGTTTTTCAGGACTCACAATGCAAGATAAATGTCCAGGTTTTGCCTGGGTGCAGAATGTAATCTGTGGAGCTAAACTAGAGTGAAAAAGTATGAGAAAGAATATTGGACATCAACATTTCTAGGGTTTAAATTCACAAATATGATGATAGTATGGGGCTGAGATGATGGCTTAACAGAGAAGAGTGCTTGCTACACAGATACAAAGCCCCAAGTTCAAATCTTCAGTGCACAAGTAAAGAGCCCAGGGTGGCCATGATGAAACCTGTAACCCAAGTACTGGGGGCAGCAGGATTCAGATGTGAGTAACAGAGATAAAAAGGAGGGTAAGGATTGCTGGCACCCAGTAGCTACAGATTCAGTGAGAAACTCATTCTCAAGGGAACAAGGAGAAGCATGGTGGAGCAGGTACTCTGTGCTCCTCTGCCCCCCACAGGCATGTATGAATACATGCATTCAGGCACACACGTGTAAATACAAAACACACACACACACACACACACACACACACACATCATACACAAATAATTATTGAAGTTTGTTTGTTGTGTTCACATTTGGGGAGATATTTCCTCCTAATATGTGGATATGATAACCTCTATTCTTCCTGTCATCTATTATTTCTGACCTGCTGAATGTGCAGTCATTAACAAAGCACTTCTGTTTTTTTTTTTTAAATTGAGTCATTTCTTGCCACCTCTAAGGCCAGGTGGTTAGGAAAGGTTGACTCTAATTCCCAATTTCAGGGGTGAGTAACACCAACTAGACAAACAGAGTCCCAGCAACCAGGATATGTGGCATGAGCCTGCTCTCTGTTGAAATTAACATGATGGAGGGGTGCCAACACAAAGAGGATATTGCATCTCTTTTCAGTGGGGTGGAAAGGGCCTATCTGGGAATTAAGCCAACACAATGGTCATCGGAGCAGAAAGACAGACCATGACCACATCCTCTGCCCTACTTAGCAACATATGTCTGAAGCTGCTACCACATTTGAAATTTTCAATTACATTAAATAGTAAATCCTTTTCTTTGCTTAAATCTAGCGGAGCTGGTGTCCTGCTATTATAAAAGAAAGGATTATAAAATATGGTGCTTCTTGTATAGCCCTCTCGTGGGCTATGCTGGAGCATATAGATGGGCATAAATTGAGATTAGAAGTAGAGTCGGGAGAGTGAAGGGGAATTTAACCCAGTATTTTTTTATTTTAAATTTAAATGCCATCATGTTAAATGTGCTTCAGAGTTAATGTTTGATATCTGTTCTGACCTATTTCAGGGACTTAGAGGGCAAAAACTTAATTTTCCACTTCACTAGACCTAAGAAGGGCACAAAGAGAGGGCTTTTCCTAAGAGAGACACCACGGTTGAACTTTGACTCACCTGTTATCGGATACAGATTAAAATAGAACAAAGATTGCAAAGCTAGAGGAATTGCTAGGCTCTCCTCAGAACAAGCAGTGTTACAGGTGCCATTTTTAACCCTTCACAGGAGGAAGAGACGGTGGGTTCATTACTAATGTGCACAGCAGTAACCAGCACAATGGATTATTGCTAGAGTCACTGGTTAATAGCACTTCACATGTCTCCCTATATCTTCCTTACTATTCTAGTTCTTGGTTCCAGGATGATAAGTGGGCCAGTAGAAGCAAGGGTCTCCTTATCACATGCTATTCTGTCCTACTTTGTCGTTCTCTGTCTTCTTGCCCTCATCGTTTCTCTTTACACGTGAGCTTGCTGCTCTCTAGACTTTCATGAAGTTTGTGGATTCTGCTCAGCTCAGGGTTCATGGTTTATAAGCAGATGATCATGAGACTTGATGTCATGGAATCTATTGGCACTTTGATCATCATTCTGATTTTTGAGACTGAGAAATAGTGTGCCGACATAAGAAAAAGAGCAAAATAAAGAGAAAGTTATGAGTCAAATATGTGGCAGGAGTCTAGACATGATAGAGAAATCCTTGGCTCACGTAAACAGCATTCACAAAGCTGGAAAGCAGTCACTAGCCTGCCTTGTCTCCTGGAGGCTTTACTAGAGAAAATTCACCTGGTGGACCATTCTGGTTTTCAGAAGGGTTTATGTCCATGTAGGTGTATGCTCCAGGTCCCTGGCTTTTTGCTGGAGGCCACTTTCAGAGTCCAGAGATTCTATCTGTAATTCTCCAGCACATAGCTGTCACCCAAGGTAGCTCATCTCATTATTGTTGCCTCCTTTAAGACCAGCACTAATCTGGAGAAAAGGAAGTTTATACGACACAGTGACATTATGCAAGTGACATCCCACTAACAGTGACATTATGCAAGTGACATCCCACTAACTCAGCTGTGTAATGGAGGCTAACCTAACCACAGTCATGTGGTCAGAGCCAAACACTCAGTAAAGAAAGAGATAATCTAGAGCTTAACACCACTGGGTACAGATCATAAGCAGTCATTCTAGAATTCTGCCTTCTTCAATCAATATTTCCTAAAGTGTGATTCATTGGAGGATGCTTCTATTGGTTATTTATAAGTCTGTGTTCATCGAAGCTACAGGATTCAAGCAGCAGACACTAATTCACACCATCTGAGGGAATGCATAAAAAATTGATTTTCAGGGATCATTTTGGATTTTAGACAACAGTTCAGTGAGGATGGGGAAGAGTTCTGCTCTCTTAGACTGTTGACTCAGTGAGTGAAAGATAGCCTCTCAGGAATGGGAAGTTACAATCATTTTAGAATGTGAGGTTATTTATTTTATTTTTTCTCTTATCTATGACATCATGAATGGGTTTCTCCATAGAAATACATCTTCTTATTTTTATTCAGTTTAGTCTTCATGTTTTTTGAAAAGTTACTAGCACATAAAAATATACACTAAGACAATAAATAAATGCATACAAGATTTTTATCTTCTAAGTTTTAACAGCTTATTTGGAATGAGCATGTAACCTTGTCAGTAGTAATGAAAAATTTCTAGTGCTATGATAATTTACCTAGATTCTTGTTTATTGGTTTATCTATTCATCATTGTTAGCAACAGCTTGGATATAGAAAAGAAAGTTGAATAAAATCTATGAATTGTAAAAACTAGAGTAGTAGCTAAACTTTGGATGATAAAAGTAGTATTCAAAAGGAAACTCTAAAATGAATAGGAGACTTTCTTATCCTAAATGTGGCAAAGTGAATAGAAACAAACAAACAAACAAACCTACCACTTAGATCAAGAAAATAAAGCTTTCCCGAATGCACTGTCACTGGGCATAGCAACCATCCCCCAGAGAAGGCCCCATGACCGGGAGTAGTTGGCCAACACAGAACAAACTTCATGGTTTGGGGGTAGAGTGGGGAGAGGCTTTTGTTTCATTTTGACATATTTTTTGCTTTGTTGAGTTTTTTGTTTTTGAGAGAGCAAGGGAGAGAGAGAGATGGGGAAGATGAGGGAAGAGAGCGAGGGAAAGGAGTGAGGGAGAGAGAGCATATGAAGTTGGGTAGGAATGTGGGGATGATCTGGAATTCTTTAATTGCCAGTATTGCCAGGGTTTTGGACTTAAACTAGGAATGCCTGTGTGAGAGACTGAAGAGTTCAGACTCTGTCGTGGGGTTATGGAACATGCAACTGATAGCTTGCTAATTCTCCTACCAATTGTGAATGTTGGTGTGAACTGTAATAATAAAATTTTGAACCATCATATATATATATATTTAGATGATGAAAATATATTGTCTGAAAAAAATTCAATACGTTTAAAAGAAAATATCTAAATCTACTATTTTGGATTCCAATAGGATTGAGGGTGAAACTCAGAAACTCAGTTGTCACACACTAGATATGCATGTGGTCAACTCAGACAGAAAAGCTTTGACAGAATGATGGATATTTCACTTGGAGAAGATGATTCTTACAGATGAGGAAGGGATAAGGACAGAAGACATTCATAACACGTGACATGTTTGAAGCACTTTCTCCCAGGAGATAAGTTAAATTTATTTGGTGTATTTTCCGGGGAACCAAGGAGAAAAATTGGGAGCAAGCTGGAAGCTTCAGGTTGAGAAATGGGAGCTCAATATGAAGAAGATGTGGACAGTACACAAGGATGGCAGCAGATTCGGCTGACTTGAGAGGCCCTCCACCATGTGGACTGGCAGTGAATTGCCACATTGCCACTCGTGAAGGGTGAAGAGAGAAAGTGTCCTGTTTTGGTGAGGAGTTTGCCTCACTTGCTTCTGAGGATGCTCTAATTTCATAGCTTCCAGTTAAACCAGTTTCATGTTTTATTTTTTCTTCTGTTCCATGAGATAATCTTTTTGGCTATCATATGAGTGAACCTGTCTTTGATGTTACTATTAGTAAAGCCCTGGGACTTGCTTATTTTCATTTTTATGTGGGTTGCTGCTTAGATAAAAACTAGTATGCTCTATAAGAAACATTAGACCAGATGTCATAGTATGCACACTGTAACTATAGCATGACTTAAAATTGTTTATTTCAGTGTTGGTATTTTTATTTATTCTTAATACCTTCAAAGATGTAACCAATGGCAGACAAATAGAATTTTACCACAAACTAGAAATTATGTTCTAATTCAGTCTATTTTAATTGCATTGGTTTTTACAGTCTCTGGAAGCTAGTTTAGATTCTAGGGATAAATCTGAGTTATGCAGAAAGGGTATGGGCTATTGACTTGAGGACTCATTATTAATATTCCTTCCTAGGCTTAAACTATGTTAATGGCATTTCAAGGACTCAGGGGCCCTGTGTGGCTTATAGATTCTGCATTTTGTAATGCTGGCCTACCTAGAGTTCTGCATGCATAACTTTATAAATGACACACAGTCTTCCGAGGTTTCTCTCTCTCTCTCTCTCTCTCTCTCTCTCTCTCCCTTTCTCCCTCCCTCTCTGAAGCCATGCATTTAAAAAAATGTTTTAGATATGACAAAGTTCCTGCTCCTATTTGGTGAGGAGACATACTCCTTGGATGAAAAAGGGCCAGCCATAGCATCCAACTTGGGTGTACAACTTATTTCTCAGAGGTGTATTTGGAATATAGTCTTGAGTCTCAGTGTGGTGGTTGATATCCTCTGTGAAATAATCTTAGTCCTATTGCTAATTTTGATCTCATCAGCCAGAGGCAATGATTCTTTTCCTGGTGTTGGACATATTGCAAATCTTTAATTAATTTGACATCTTACTATAATAGGATTGTAAAGGCTAAGTTTAAAAATACATTTTAAAATCTCTATATTTTAGAAGGTATGATAAGCTCTTTTCTTTGCCAGCTAATTCTAGGGCCTTAGAAATAGTCAGTAGTCAATATATGTTGAACTATTCACGAGAGCCAAGGGCAGCCTTACATAGAATACTTAGTCAAAAAATGTCATCACAGGTTTTATATTTAGATGTGAAAATATGAAGACATACTAAAAGTCATAAGCATAAAAATATAAGAAAATATATTGTGTATCAGATTGTGCTACTCTAAAAAGTAGAAAAAATGTACTCTGGTGGTAGGTGGATTTGGGTAGACGTTTGGGGGTTATAGCTAATGAAGTGATACATTTAAGATATAAAAATGTAGTCTTCATATATACATTGTGGAATAAGTAGACAATGAATTAAAACATTTTAACCAACAGTGAGGATTTCATTTAAAAATAGAGAATGATAGCACCAGTATGAATACATATTTAAGAGCATAAGATGCACCTGAGTTTATTTTTATCTGAAGTTTCATTTGTATAATATCACTTGGCAGTGCTTTAGTTTGGATGAGACTGAATTGAAGTAAATTGAAAGGTAATGATAGAGCACTGTCCAACCAACTGGGAAAATATAATAAGAGAAAATGCTATTATATGTCTTATTCAATCATCTTTAGTTGGAAAAGGATAGTGAAATCATGCCAGCCAATTTGGAGGAGTTTAATAAATTGTTATTGCAAATACCAGTCATGATAAACTAATAATAACAATAGACCAAAAGAGGCAAAACTAAAAATTGATATTCTATTTGAGAAAGACACATAACATGTAGCATCTAAATTATAATGTTTTGGAAAATAACAATGAAGAAATAGGCAATATATAAAATTAGGAGACACAAATATAAAAATAGAGCTTTGTAGATATTTAAAGTAAGTTCTAGGAGCAGCTGGCCTCTCAGAAACATTCTTATTTATCCAGTAAAAACAAATAAAAATTAATTTATCAGGTACACGAGATTAACGTATCTATCAAATTGAGATCAATAGAAACAGATTAGTAGAGAAAATTAGAGTAATCTCTGATGAAAATATAATATATGAATTTATCATCTCTGAAGATAAGAGGGGTCCTCCTCTACTGTAAGTGAAATAGTTGGTACAAATTCCTAGTGAGATCATTATTCATGCTAGAATTATGTGATGCTGCTTGGGTAACCAAGAGCCAGAGACTAGATTGCCCGGAGACCTAGGGTAAAACCAAATGCTACTGGTCTAAAAAAAAAAGTAACAATAAGATGACCCCTAATGACACTCTGCTATACTCATAGATTGGTGCCTGCTTCAGCCATCATCAGAGAGGCTTCCTCCTGCAGCAGATGGGAACCAATACAGAGACCCACAGTCAAGCATTATGGAGAGAGAGAGAGAGAGAGAGAGAGAGAGAGAGAGAGAGAGAGAGAGAGAG
>CABHPH010157924.1:14076-29191 GCA_902168325.1 Peromyscus nudipes
GAGAGAGAGAGAGAGAGAGAGCTTGGAACATTCAGCCCTAAAGGGATGTCTCCATCCAATTCCTCCCCTCAGACCTCAGGGAACCCCATGGAAGAGGAGGCAGAAGGAGTGTGGGAGCCAGAGGGGATGGAGGACACCAGGAGAACAAGTCCCTTTAAATCAACTGAGCAAGGCTCATATGAACTCACGGAGACCAAAGCAATTACAGGGCCTGCACCAGGCTAAGTAAAATAAACCAGATGGATATTGCATAATATCACTTATACGACATATCCACAACAGGAAAATTCATACAGAAAAAGTAGATCAGCTTTTAAGAGACATAAAGAGTAGTGAAATATGGAAAGTGGTTGCTTGGTAGCCATACAGGTTTCTTTTTTGGGATATTAAAACATGTCAGAAATTGATATCATTGATGAATGTACACTACTGTGAATGTCATTAATGCCACCAAATTGTACATCAAACAGACGAAATGGTGAATTTAAAAAAAAGGTATTAAACTGTGACACTAAATTTAGGGCAGTAATAGTGGGGTGGATGGAAAGAGAAAATTGAAGACAAAGTGTGTTTTGTCCTCTTTAAGGAGGGTAGATATTAAATTTTGGAATAATTGGCAAATAGTTACTTGAGAATGTGTTAAAATTGTATGGATAACTACTGGAAGAACAGAGACATGTGTTCTGATTGCAAAACTAACAGAAGAGAAAGAAGGCTGGGGAATGGTCTGGAGATTTCCAAAGGCTATTGTTAAGGAGGTTAAAGTAGTTGGGATGTGGGAGGTCGGCAGAATCCTGCATGCTGCCTGCACCTGTGGGATATACCTCAGAAATTTCCATGCCAGGAGTTATCCTTTAGACCCACGGGTCCTGACCCCTTTAGAGAGATCACAGGGGTCACATATCAGATATCCGGCATGTCAGATATTTACGTTATGGTTCATAACAGTAGCGGAATCACAGCTATGAAGTTGCAACAAAATAATTTTATGGTTGGGTGTCACCACAACATCAGGAGCTGTATTAAAGGGTTGTAGCATTAGGAAGGTTGGGAACCACTGCATTAGACATTTGCAATCAGGAGGAATCGGCAAGTGATTAAAGGGTTAAGAGGAAGGAAAGAGCCTTGTGTGAGTGTATATGTGTGTATATGTGTGCATATATATACATGTGCACATGTACAAATGTGTGCTTGTAGCAATGACGTCAGTAGCATTTCTCTGAACATTTACTGCCTATTCAGGCAGTATGTTTGCAGGACAACTCTGTCAGTACTGGGCATATCAAAATACTGGAGGCAGGTACTTCAGCACATCTGCCTACACTCTGCCTGCTTCTCTGTCCCAGCTGTCATGGCGGTTTGTCACATCTGCAGGTAACCCGGGCCTCGGGGTTTCTGTACTATTGAGACAGGAAAATCAACAGCCATGGATGTCTGTGAAGCAGATTTGACAATGATTCTAAGTCATAGAAGCACTGTGGCCTCAGGAGCTCTGGCTGGGCAGGGAAGTGTGCTGGAGGGAGAGGACATTTCTGCTGCTCTAGCCTGGCATGGTGGAAATTAGAAGCATGGAAACTCAACATTTTTCCTCCTGGCTACTCCAACCCTTCCAACCCTTTTTGTAATTGAATCTTTGAATTAAATTTCTTACGTGATGCAGTAGTTGAACTTTTTTGCTTTCCCAACTGGACAGTGAAGATGGGTACCAGAAAAGTAGAGCCATGGATGTAAACAAGCCTTCCCTTCATCTTTGCATATTGGCTCAAAATCTCTTTTAATTGTGTACATTTTATTATTAAAAAGACTTGCAAGTAAATAAAAATATTACACACCAAAATTAACTAGACCCAAAGTCAAATTTAATTTGAGTATTATTTATTTTTACTATGACACATGCAGAATAAATTATCATTGATTTAGTACAGGCATAAAATGTTTGACAAGTACAAAATAAAATATATCTCAAGTCAAATAATCAAATCAAGAGAGATAATAAATTTTGTGTTTATTGTTACATTAAATAAATAGTGCTACATTGATATATTAAAATATACTATCTTCCTGGGATTGTTTTTTTGTTGTATTTGCTTGTTTGAGACAGGGTCTCACTCTTAGCTCAAACTTTTTGGCACTTTCTACAGAGCCCAGTCTAGCCAGGAGCTCATTGTGATCCTCCTGTCTCAGCTTCCTAAGTGCTGAGATTAACTGTGTGTTACAGCATGCCTGGGTTCTAGACTATAGTTTGTTGAGTATCAGTAACAATGTGACTTAATATCAGAATCATATGATCAATAAATGCATCCTCCTTTCTCCTGAAAATTCATTTTTGGTATGTCTAGAGAAAAAATTATAATTATACTTTTAGACTAGACACTTTGTTCTAGTCTAACTTAATGAGTTCCAAGTCAAAGTTCTTAATTTGTGTGACCCACCACAGTGACTCCATTAGCAGGTACTGTGCTTCTTGATTATATTTGAACTTTTAAAGCTTATTTCTCCACTGAGTTACATGAGTTTACAATATTATCCATTAGGCAGTTTTAGAAGTTGTCTATATAATTATACAGAGAGATAATATATGAAAACAAAATATCAGTATAGGAGAGATCAGCTTTTTCAAACATTCCCTTAGGTGAAAGGGGTGATACCCTGAGAGAAAGTTGAAATGTTTTTAGCGTTTCCTAATGATGACTAAAGATTTATTGAGAAGGGTTTTGAAACTCCCAGTGGAATTAGAGCTATGCATGCTACGCACATGAAATTAGGCACTAGTAACTGAGTCAATATACGTATTTAGATAAGTTATTGGAAGGAGACTTATGTTGCTCCATTCCTGGGTGTGTTGCTCTGTCCCACCAGGATAGGAGCCTCTAGGTATTATAACTCAACAAGTCATTTTGCATGGATGCTATCTGCCTCCACTCCCTGTTCCCATCCTTAACTGTGCAGCCTTGTGGACATTCATCTTCCTGAACCTTGGTATCCCCCTTTGTAAGTACGAATGGATAATGCATGCATGTGCTCAGGCTCATTGCGATACCAGACTCCTTCTAAGCAAGACCGGGGCACACTAGAATGTGGTGTTTGCAACGCCAAGAGAACAAACCAGTAAATGTGACCTGTGGTCCTAAAATGGATTCTGGAAGGCCATTGTAGACATCGTGCTATTAAAACCTAGATCTCTCTGGATCTCTCCTCTCTCTCTCTCTCTCTCTCTCTCTCTCTCTCTCTCTCTCTCGTGTGTGTGTGTGTGTGTGTGTGTGTGTGTGCTTGCACACGCGCGCGTGCTCACGTATGGCAGCCAGAGGTTAGCACTGGGTACCTTCTTCACTGAACCTGCTTCTGCTTCCCTAGTCCTGGGATTCCAGGCATATTCCATCATGCTCAGTTTATGCAATCCTGGGCATCAAACCAAGGGCTTTAGGCATGCTAGACAAGCTCTCTACCAATTGAGCTACATCTCTAGCCTCAGAATTTCAAGTTGTGCTTTTACAGAGATTAGTAAAGAAAAATAGATTTATTTATGCTTTGGTCATATTGAAGAGCAAAGGACTCCCAATTTCTCCCCACCTTTCCTATAGTGATGTGACAATTTTATAGAAAAACTGAAACAAAAAACCAGGAAACATGCACATGTCAGTTTAACCATGAGGCAGACTAACTGGTGCTTTCTGGGGCACTAGGGTGGGGAGACACCTGAGCAGCAAGTTGTCTCTATTCTCTATTGCAGTTATAGGTTTCGTTGAAGTGTGAATCAAGGAAAATGGGCTCTTAAAGTTGAAGGAGAAAAGAATGCTTTGTGAAATGTAGGTTCTCACCCATCCCAGACTTGGCAGAGCTCTGTGTAAGTCAATTCCTTCTGTGGATGTAAAGGGTGTAACCTTTCTTTGAGGATAGACTCCTGCTCCTAACTCCAACTTTTCTCTTAAACACACTAATTTTAGAACTGAAAAAGTGAACAAGATGGGAACAAGTGCCTCCTTTTAGAATATCTCTTCTCATGCCAGGGCATGAATCACGGCCATACAATGGGCTCTGGGCATCAGCAAGGCTGTTAACACAGTGCAGAGGCAAGGCAGAACTACCTTTATCAGACAGAAAGGACCGATATGGCCTTTGGTACCATGGTCTCACTCTGAACTTGCCTTGATTCCCCTAAACTTGTGATCTCCATCCAAAGAA
The DNA here is from genome assembly GCA_902168325.1 of Peromyscus nudipes. Lineage (NCBI taxonomy): Eukaryota > Metazoa > Chordata > Mammalia > Rodentia > Cricetidae > Peromyscus > Peromyscus nudipes. Next base: position 18,259 of record CABHPH010157924.1, read on the forward strand.
TTCATATGAGACACAGAGCAGAAAGTAGAAGTTGGATAGTTTATTACAGAACAAAATGGGCCACTCTCAAGAGGTGAGAGCTTGCCTCAACGGAATGGACTTGTGCGAGGAAAAGCCCTCGCAAGATCAGAAGAGCAGAGAGAGATCTTTGCGCCAGCCTTCATTCATAAGCCAGCCTTATACTATTTGTAATGTCTCTGGAACAGAGAGCTTTCCTGAGGGGCACTTCCATGTTTAGGTGATTGACAGGTTCATTTGGGTTGAGTCTTACAGGAGAGGCAATGGCATGTCCTTGTTGTTTATCAGGAAGCTTCTGTGCTCTATAGCAATTGTAAAAGGTTTAAAGCTCCTGAAACCTGATTTAGATAGTTATCAACTAATGGGCTCTGAGTAGTTCGGAATGTCTGTCATGTCTCCTCCCAGGGCCAGAGATATGACTCAAGTCCCATTTCTGTGGCTAGTGATTAGTAGCCTGACCTTCTCATCCTTGGTTTTATAAGCTGCTGAATACGAGGAAAAGATCTAGCCAGAAAGTCTTCCAATTCTGTTAAATTCCGACTAGCTACTTAAAAGCCAACTTCTAGGAAATGTCACTTTCTCTGGAACCTAGAGACTGGGTCCTTATAAGATATGCCCTGCCCCTCCCCTCTCTGCTGTGATGCCCTGCTGGCAAGTGGCTCACAAGGCTTGGATCTGGAAACCTGACTAGGCAGCTGTGTATTGAAGAAATGACAGCCACACAGAGACCCAGGAGAAAATCTGGGTCCAGGTGGGCTGTGCGTGCTCTGGTAGTAAGCCACACTTACATGGCTGCAACCTGGAAACTCAGGGTGTTTATTAGGTGCAGCAGAGCAGGAGGGAGTAGCTGGTCTTGGTAGGAGGGGTGTAGCTGTAAGTTTTCTCCGGTCCCTCCAGGTCCGGCAGTCCCGTGGCCGCTTATAAAAAAATCATTCAGAGGCTAATGTTAATTACCAATTTTATGGCCTATGGCAGGCTTCTTGCTAGCTAGCTCTTATAACTTAACCCATTTCTATTAATCTATAAGCTGCCATGTGTTCTGTGGCTTTACCTGTGTCCCATTACATGTTGCTTCTTGGGCGGCTGACTTGTGTCTCCCAGACTCCACCTTTCTCTTTCCTGTCTCTCTCATTTCCTGCCTGCCTCTAAGCTGCCTTGCCATAGGCCAAGCAGCTTATTTATTAACCAATGGGAACCACATATATTTACAGCATACAGAAAGACATCCTCCAGCAGAAGTGTCTATAGGCCAGCAGTCTCAGGCTGTAAACATCTGGAAGGACAGAGCTACAGCCACTGTATACACTGATGTACTTGAACCAGAGCAAAAAGGCTTTACCAATTTTCCATGGATCTGAGGCCTTGGTCCTCTTCACCACTGTGCCCACATCAACATTACACATTTACTCAGCTCAGGGCTTCTTCCACTCCCTCCAATATGCTAGCTGATGCTTTGTCTCAAAATCTTAGCCATGGAGGACAAAAATAAGGATAAGGAACAGGCACAGAAGAATAGTACCTTTGACCCACTGCTACTGCTGGAAAATTATTTGAGCTCTGTATCTCAATGCATGAGATATCCACCCCACAGAAAGCTTTCCAACCCCATGAGACTGAACTACATGGAGAAAGCCTGTCCATGTTTCTAAAAAGGGAGGTCAGATAGAACTGGAGGTTGATCTCAGTGGAGAGCTTGTCTTTAGTTTGTGTGAGATATGGGATGCAAATCTTAGCACAAATAAATATAAATGAATAAATAAAAATAATAAGAGGCTCAGAGGACATAATGGATATATAGTGGGGAAATTTGGAAGAACACACACCTGCCAATAAGGCTCATAAAAGATCATTTCAAATCTGGCAAAAAATAAAACCATTACAAACATCTTGCAAGTCATGCTTCTAAGCAATGCACAGTAAGCTGTGAATGTGCAGTTGATATGTCTCATATCATGCAATTGAAAACAATGGGGTCTTCTTCCAGGGTCTCTGCCCTGTGGCTCCTCTTCTCATTCTCAGAGCATCCTTTTCTGGCAGTGGAAGGCAGAGGTAGAATTTCGTTCTATATATGGGCTTTTGTAAATTCCTAGTCCAAGTATTTGAAGCATTAGGTACTCCCCAATTGCATGGCACTTATATTTCTATTGTGCCTCTCAATGATATTCTCCTCTCTCCCCATCCTTCAGCTACAGTTGACTTCTGAGAGTTTTCTAGATTCTGAGGCTCTGTGTTTAATGCGGACATCCTTAATCCCAAGTCTCCCACTGGGCGATGTACATGCTGAGTGAAGCTCACTAGGGGGATCATTGTAAATCACCTTTGACAGAAGGAGTCTTATTGTGCTGAGAACTGAACTTGAAAGTGATTCCTCATTGCAGAGCAAGATAGCATGTCCTTTTACCATTAAATGTTCCCTTGCCAGCAGCAGCTAGGAGATGTTATCCTGTAAACATTTCCCATCCAATATCTCCTAGACAGCAAATGTGCTGTGTGTTTCCAACTAAACACCCAATGTAGAAGTGATGGCTTTTCTCAAAGGCAATTCTTTCGTGAAGATCAAGGATGCTATTTTTGTCTTGTTTGTCCTTTAAGATAAATTAAATATTATTCTTCCACCCAAAATCTGTTACTTGCTGCTGTCCTCAATTTTTACCAGTTATGAGTGCATTCGAAATGCTTGGCTCTAAGTCACTGAAGAAGTTAATTTTCCTTGTTGAGGAATGATGATCACAAGAGAACCAAGCTTAAGCTTCACACACGATTTTGATTACCTTTCTACAAGCAGTTAGAATGTTATTTTCTAAGCTGCAAAGCAATTAATGACTAGAACTGCAGGAAGTATTTAATTGAGTATTGATTTAAGGCCAAAGGAATTGCATTGTAATTAATGGACCTTAACTGGACTTTAATTTTTCTACACTAGGCTTGACTTTCAAGTATTGTGATTGTAATCCTCGAAGTATGCATAGAGGGAGCTATGTGCTTTTCTATTTGCCTTTGAAAGTTTTGAGTGAATTTGTGTTGGGGGAGTGTAGGTTTGGGATGGAATTGCCTAAGTATGTAAGGGCTAGATGCCAACCATGGGGGTTTGTTTCCCAGGTGTTCTGACTGACCTGGGACTTGCCAAGTAAGCTAGGATGACTGACTAGGGATCTGTCTCTACCTCCACAGTTCTGAGATCACAAGTGGTCACCATCATGGCAGGCTTGTGTGTGGGGTGTGGGGAGTATTAAGGCTTAAACTCAAGTCCTCATGCTTTGTTGGCAGATATCACCAGCTCAACTACTATTCTCCCAGTCTTTGGATGGATCTTAACATAACCAACAGACTTGTGAGTCTTTGGGAGGAAATTCTGGTCTGCTGCATTGTGACTATCCCATAAATGTGTTCATTAACATGTTTACAAGTGGTTAATAAACTGGTCCATACAATTTTTTATACAGGCTAGTGACGGCAGTAAAAGGGTTACTGAAGAGCACTATGTTTCTTTCTTCCTTGGAGTCCAGTGGATGAAGCAGAGTTCTCATTTGTGTGGGAAGGAGATAGCATCTTGGATTGAAAAACAGAGGCCAGGGAAAAGTCCTGTCATCTGTAGTGACATCCAGTGACTGATTAGTCTCCATAGGATGGCAGCAATATATGAGTTTATAATTTTTCAAATATCCATCTGGCCACTGTCTGATTTACCTAAACTCAAAGCCCTGCTATATTTAGGATGATGATGATGGAAATTGCTATCAGTTTCTAGTATTCAATTAAGTATGTCTCATATGTAGAGCATCTTGGGGATCTTTAGGGATACAAAGATGAACAATGCATACTTAGAAGTGGCAGTCTCCGTGTGAGTGGCAGCCGCTGCTGAACAGAAACACGGCAGATGCAGCTCAGCCACGAGGCAGCACGTAATGTGTGTTACAGTAAGACTGACTTACTAATTAAAGATGCTTACAAAACTTCAGAAAATTACCAACCATCTCATTTTCATCGTCCTACTTTTCAGTCTTTAACCTTTCCCCCAGCTGCAGTTTCCAGCTAAATCCCCTTAATTTGAAATCTTATCCTTGTTACCCGGCAGTTGCTGTGGCAGACTCCATGGAGTAAAAGTTTTGAGCTCTTTTAGCTCATCTTGCTATTTTAACAGAGTAGACTAGCTGTTTGTTTCTGCTGTGGTGCGGTTTGGGAATTTCTTCTAATCCCAGCAGCAATTTTGGATTTGGCAGGTGGTACTTCCCTCTCTACGTGTGCAGTAGCCACACTCTGTCAGCTCCCAGGAGATCCGGCACATCAGGGAAAAAGCAATGTAGCCCTTGCAGCTAGGGCTATACTGGCTGAATTTTAAAACACTTCGATGCATTCAAGACTCCAGTACTTTCTTAATGATCACAGAGCCTGGAGCATAACTACTTGAATCTCTTAGGAAGTAGATGCTCAGGCTTAACCATTCCGTATTTAGATATGAATTACTCGGTGGCCTCTAATACACAGTGTGTCTTCAAATCAGGTGATGTAAGGAAAAATGAGGGAGCAGGATGTAGATTTATTTATATTTCAGGTCCCCAAGGTCACCTGCTTCATAAAACAGTACAAACATTTACCATGCTTCTATTTATAGCCATTGTGATCACTGACCAGTAAATTGCTGTGGGGGAACTTGTATGGGTGGATGAAGAGGCATTACTTATCTCTTTGTGAACATTTTATTTGTTTTATACTGACCACGTCTAAACGGCATTTAAGATTGGCAGAATTAGTTCACTTGGAGATTTCTTTTCTTTGCATGCTAATTTTTCCTTAGACATTTTTGGAAATCTGTGTAAATTCCAAGCTTTTTTGAAGATGGTTGTTTATGTGACTCAACTTGATTGTCCTCAAATGTTACTGAAAAAAAAATCTATTTAGAACAGGGTGTGAGGAATATGCCTTAGCACTTGGGAGGAGAAGGTAAAAGGATCAGAAGTTTAAGATCAACCTCAGTTCCATAGTAAATTTGAGGCCAGTCTGGGAAATGTATCATCCTGTCCCAATAAACAAACAAACAGACAAACAAAAATCATTTTATTAAATACTAAATTATCAGCATGCCATTTTGGTAAAACTGAGATTTTCATTTCATATTAAAAGATTTTTACCATGAACACCAAGAACTACTGAAAATGGAAATAATAATTATCAAATTAAAATGTCTAATATCTAATTAGTATAAAATCACTAATTAACCTCTGTATTTTAGTAGTGGAGTAACAGCAGCAGTAACAGTAGAGCACTTCCTTTTGAGTAACACTTTTGAGCACTTACTGTGGAGGCCAGAGATATAAACACTGAAGCCTTTCCTCTCTTCTGGCTCAAAAGCTATAGCATTAATGCACACACTGTATCAGAACCTCTTTCAAAGCTCAGTTTACCTGGTGTCTCCACAAAGGCAGGTGAGTAAATATCCTATGCCCACAATCCCCCAATTTACAAATCTGTGAAAAGAGGATAATAATTTCTCCTGTAAGCTTAAATGAGATAAGAAAATGAGATGATCTAATTAATTGAACATACACATACAAAACTCTTTGAACAGTCTTGATAATTTAAAAATATTTAAGAATGTGAATAATTCTTGTTATTATTTTTTTATTATTACTTTGCTCAATCTTGGATGCAATAGAAACCCTAACTAAGACAGAAAACAACTTGAAAAGGTAGGGACATTATCTGCAGCATGGTTTTGTTCAGTTGAACCCTGTGGTTTACTAAAATAGTGTAGCATGGGGAAATTATACAGATTACTCCTCTAACATGTGTTTAGTTTCTCTAATCAAGACTTGAACCCTTAACTATTCATGAGACATTTTTAAGAGGCAGAGTGTAAGCCTAGTTGCTGACCAAATGGGAGGAAATATTGTTTGTTGTTTTTAATAATAAACATCCAATGGATTTGCAGGGGTGGATTAAGTGGACAATACATTATTGTTAGGAGAGATTTTAGGGAAAAATTGCCACCATTCAGTAGAACTGATTTGAGTTTCATAATGGGGAACAGAGTACATAAAAGAGAGAAATTTCTAGTAAGGTAACAATGACAATAACAGCAAAAGGCATGCTCCAAAACTCACTATATTTCTAGTTCTTAAAAGCAATATGAGAGTATGAAATACAGGGATGACTTGGGAGCAGATGTAAAGCACAGTATGTACCATTCCCAAGACATAAATCATCACAATGTCCTACAATGTAAATGCTCAGGATACTTTCCTTGAATTACCACCACCATAATAACATGCAATGGAAGAAAGGGATCCATATATATGCTAATTAAAAAATAGCAACACACAGTAGCTATTGCAAAAACTATAAAACATTCAGTGCCTGTCTATTCTGAAACCAAAGAGTTCCTGCTTTGCCTTTACAGGTGCAATTTGGCTGCAAAAGAGATGTGTGTGGAACAGATTGCTGAATGCTCCCTTATAGGTCTTTGTTGTTTAACTAGGTGCTCCAAAGTGATGAAAGGGAAAGGCAGCTTGGATGGGAAAGACTCTTTTAAATCTTGTTGAGGAGTCTGAAGAAGGGTAGTGACAACCACCCCAAACCAGCATCTTTTCTTCTCAAATCACTTTAATGAGTATAAAGGCCATAAGGACTATTTTGTAGCTGGTGATCAAGGTGATGTAGTTAAATAGTTGGAATCATCGGCTCTACATTTGGTGGTACCTTTTTTTTTTCTTTTCCTGCTCATCTGCAGGTGAAATCCATAATGGAAAGTAGTCATGAGACTTATAATTCATTCTTTAAGTGGCTCCAAAAGTAGCCCTGCAAACTGTCATTGCTTTTATGTGTCTAAGTATGAAGCCATATAACTATGTAGGACAGAATATCATGTTCACTATCAAGGGTTAAGTTTGATAAAGTGTTCTGACAAAAACATGTCCAATATATTCTCGTTTGTTACATTTCTCTCTTGGAATGTCAAATTTGGTTCATGTTTCCTTCAGTAATATTCACTCCTTACGGACATTAAACCAGAGTTGTGTTGTACTCTTTTGATTCCCATAGACAGAATACTTTTAAAGTAGTGTGACTAATCTATTTTTGGTTCCGTAACTTTGCGGATAATACCATTTACATCCTAATGTCTTAAGTATCTGTGTGATGCCATGGCCCTTCTTGCCACTAGATTAGGAAAAACGGGGAAAGGGTCAAGACACTATGTTCAGAAATGCTATTTGGCAAGGCCTTTGTTTCTTTATCTACTGGCAAATCTCTTATGTCCCAGATCCTAATGCTAAGGATTCTATGGACTAAGTGCTTTAATCCAATTTTTTCCTGTCTGTAGGAATCTTTCCCTAGTAAAATCACTACTATGAGCAGAAGATTACCTGATTAGTGGAAGATCTTGTATCATGCTAATGGTCTGCTTGGAGGTCACAAATGCACAAGCACTCTCCATAAGATGAAAGCATCTCATGTCCTAATTGTGTTACAGAACTTCTGGAGGTTGGGAAAAACACACAGTGTCATCTCTTTACCTGAAATAACCCACAACTCAGATGGATAAGAGATATGTTTGGAGTCTAGACATACTGATATTCTGAGGAGGAAAAGGTGGTATTCTAAGGGAGAACTAGCAGATGCAAATGAGAAAATACCCATTGTATTTAATCAGACCATTTTAATTGATATTCACATTTGATAATAGACATGGTAGACATGGCTCTGTTCTCAGATTGGATGGAGCTGGAGTGGAGACTATTTGAGTTAGAGCCAGAGTATCTCCTTTGGCTCTCACCCTTTCAGGATTTTTATCCTGCCTAGTCCTTTTAAATATATCCAATTTGCCTCATTGTTATGCCTCCTCAGTATTCCCAGCAATCTTACTGTGGTCAGAATATCGCTCCATTCAGAGTAGAGTTTTAAGGAAACTGTGGTGGCTTTGTAATATACTAATTTGACAGGGATAAACTATGATCTTAAAACTTCCAAGTATGGTTCTGGTTGGGTGAGGTCAAGAGAGATTTTTCCTGGGGATTTAGACATTGGGAGTGAAGCAGGAGCCATCTGGTAGTTTCAAATGTTGCTGGGGTCTTGCCTCACACTGTGCCAGGTGCCTGCTTCTCTAGTATGATCTTGGTACTAATTTAGTAACAGAAATGGCTCTAGAACAGAATCTAAATAATTGCTAATTGTTTCCGCTTTTTATTCTGAAATTATGTCTTTGATTTGACTAAATGTAAATGTCATTAATAATACCGTTTTCAGTAGTAGAGTAGAAGAGGCCACGTCAGACAAAGAGGAAGCATTAACGTAAAACACCATCTTTAGACACTCATACTAAAGTACCCATGGACGAACGGCTCTGGGTGATCAAGTATTTACTATCACCAAAACTTGTACGGAGGTTGGGGTGCTGACCAGTGGTTGAAGGCTTGCCTACAATGCTTAAGGCTATTCTATCTAGAGCACTATGAAAACCAAAAGCTACAACCAAACAATACAAAACAAAACAAAAGCAAGCAAACAAACAAAACTGTTGCCTGAAAATATGGATCTAACAGACAGAGTCTCAGTATGGAGCTCAGGAGAGCCTCAAATCTGTGATATCTCTGCTGCATCCTCCCAAGTACTGAGACTACCAATGACAGGTATGCATCACCACACCCAGACCTGGCAAATATGTTCTTGGAGATGTTATCATGGCTTACTGCACTTACCTTAAAGAACAGCAGAGCCAAAATCATTGTCAGAATAATGTGACCACAGAGCTTTGTGCACTGGCTAATTAGACTTGCTGTTTCCTGAACAAGAATACAATCAACTCTTGTTTGTCATGGATTCTACACTTCAGAATTTCCATATTGTAAAATTTATGTTTAACCCCAAAATGAAATCGTGCAATGCCTTTGACACCCTTCATGCATAAACAGTTGTACGCTATGGCAACAAACAAACAAGCCAACTAAAAAAAAATGGTATCCATATTTATAGTTGCAGTCTTACAAGGTAATTCTTATTCCAGCTGTCATATTGTAAACATAAGTCTTTTTCACATTTTACATATAGAGTCACAATTTCTGCATTTTTGTGCACATGACTAGGTTCAATGTTCAACATGGCCCCTAATTACGGTGTTAATGTGCTGTGCTGGGAATGGATACAATATGGTTGTGGTGTGCCTTACAGAGAAGATACATATGCCAGCAAAGCACTGTTCAGAAGGAGAAACAATGCCCTGGGCAATAAATTTATAATGAAAGGATAAACAATGTTTGTTAAATAAGGAATCTTTAAAAGGAAACTCATAAAACACAGAAGTTTGTAAGTTGAGGGGTTGAAAAAAGTACCGTGGGCACAGGCTCGGAGAACCAGCCTGAAATGTCCCTGCGGGAGAAGGTTCAGTATTTGCTAAGTGGCTGCTCACATGGCTTTATAGGAAAAAACTGCCGTGAATGGTAAGAACCAGCTCAATGCTACTGACTGATGAGGTGATCCTTGTTGTATCTGAGTAGACATTTCTATCGAGGGAATTTGATGCATGAAAATGAAGTCATTATTTCTCACACTGGAGCTACCTTATACCCCTGACTGAAGTGGGGCCTGGGGTCTCTTGAGGGAAGATGGAATGCCCACCCTTCCTGAATGAGACCTGTACCCAGAAGTCAGAGTTTTTCCACACTTATGGGATTTTAGGCAACTGGGTGTGAAAACACATTACTTCCTAGAAATTTAAAATGTCACTGTTGTTTTTAATTTAGAGATGACCTGGTGCAATCACGTGATCTATAGATGCTGGCTTAGGATCCCACACAGTGGGCCCAGTGGGTTATTTACTCACTGAAGTTTATCCTTGAAGAAGTCATATTTACAAATGGTTTCCTGCTCTGCTCACAGACAGCGATGTCTCTAGAACAGCTCTTCATGAACTGAACATGAAACCAGAGTGTTCTACTTTGCTGAAAGGATTGCTGATTGGTGGAACTTCAACGATGTAGAGATATGAAGGGCTGGAGAGATGACTTCGTGGGTAAGAGCACTTCTTGGTCCTGCAAAGCCTGTTGAGTTTCTGGCATTGACATGTGCCTCATAACCACCCACAACTCCAGTTCTAGGGGATCGAATGCCTTCTTCTGAGTTCTGTTAGCAATATATTCATGTGATGTACAGATATACATGCAGGCAAAACACTCATAAACCTAAATTAAATACACATAACAATGTTTCTTAGATGTAGGTATTTGCTTCCCACCGTCTCTACACAGGATTGGCTAATTCGGCGTATGCAGAAAAAATAGTAGTCCAGTAGAAAAACAGTGAATTACTACAAATTGAAAGAGATGGAGACTGCAGTTTGAGATGGCATCACATCAAATACATCTGTGGTTCCTGGGATATGGCTACTGACCTGCAAAAAAGCCACAAGAAGCAGTGTAGTTACAGCTGGAAAGGTAAATAATCTGCTTTGTTCCTACTTTATGAATCTATCAATTCCCTACTCTGAAGTTATAATCACAGAATTGTGTGTGTGTGTGTGTGTGTGTGTGTGTGTATGTGTGTGTGTGTGTGTGTATATTTTCATCATGGGTGTGTGCATATTTGCATGCACACATGTCTGTACATGCAGGAGGAGGACCGAGGTTGATGACTGGTATCTTCCTCTAATCTTCTCCATCTTATTTTTTCAGACAAGGTCTTTCTCTGAACCCAGAGCTAACCAATTGTGTTATATTGGCTGACCACATAGCCTCAAAGTGATCCTCTTGTTTCTACTACCCCAATTCTTGAATTTTAGTCATGCCCCCAGCTTTTAGGTAGATGTTGGGCATTGGATTTGGGACCTCATGCTTGTATGACATTACTTAATGGACTGAGCCATGTCTTTAGCACCAGTCTCTCTCTCTCTCTCTCTCTCTCTCTCTCTCTCTCTCTCTCTCTCTCT